>RJWH01001979.1:177524-283346 GCA_004363575.1 Solenodon paradoxus | reverse complement strand
CTCCTCCTCCTCCTCCTCCTGCTCCTCCTCCTCCTTCTGCTCTTCCTCCTCTTTCTCCTCCTTCTTTCTCCTCTTCTTGCTCCTCCTCCTGCTCTCCCCGCTGCTCCTCCTCCTGCTCCTCCTCCTCCTGCTCCTCCTCCTGCGCCTCTTCCAGCTCGTCACCCGAGGGTCCTTCCAAGGCTCTACAGGATGTCAGAGTCAGGTTTCCTCTGGAGCTTGCTCTTGGTGACGGGGCTGTCCCAGGTGTGGGCTCCAGGGGCAATAGTGTCACCATGGAGCAGCACACTGGCCCCTCCAGAGCTGGTTGCGTAGCTTGAAGACCCCAACTTTGGGTCGAATGATCTCCAAGTTCGCACCCAATCCTGCTGCCTGTCCTTGGTTGATCCCAGGCCCTTCTGAGCCTGTTTCTTTTTCCCTAAAGTGGGGCTCACCCTGGGCTCTGAGGACTGCCGGGAGGCCAGACGAGACAGCTGTGCCCTGATCATCGCTGATGCCTCCCGCCCTCTCGCCTGGCTCACGTGGCTTCGTTCTTGAGAGCCGCCAGGGTGGTGAGGGACCATGGACACAGACCAGGGGGCTGACCCGAGCAGTCCCAGCGACACGGACAGAGACCTGCTGGTGCTATTACAGGAACTCTGCCAGCTGCAGGCCAAGTACGTGTCGTCTAGAACCCGCTGTGACTCCAGCCCCAGTGCCACCTGCAGTGGGGAGGAGCCCGCACTCCTTGGCTGGGATGAGGAGGACGACCTGGGAATGGAGGAGGCAGAGATGCTGGAAATAAATGGGGAGCGGGGCAGGGGCAGAGGGGCTTGACTTTGACCTCAGGCCTTGGGCCAGTCCCAGGCCCCCTGCAGTGGGTGGCCACCCCATGAGCCCCATCCCTCTAAAATCAGGCTGCGAACTGCCAGCCTGGCTCTGAGCACAGACCCTGGGCCCTCATCTCCCTACCCCCGGAGGGTCCTTCAACTTCGGGTGCTCACAGAGATGAATTCCAAGTGATTTTATGGAGAAAAGCTCAACCTTCCATCAGATTCTCAAAGGGCTTCTTGACCCCAGTGAGGTTTAGGGCCTCACCTGGCTTTACAGGAAAAGAAAATCTGCTTGGGGCATTTCCCAGGGTGGTAGCGATGAGAAAATTGGTCCTAAGAGCAGCATGGCTGACCCAGGCACTCAGGGGTACCCGTCACAGGCCCTGTCAGCTGGTTGGCCAGGACAGTCCCACTCTGCCATCTGCCCTTGACCGCTGGCCTTGACTATGTCCAGATGAACTACTGGAGATGTATCTTGCTTGAGGATTCCCCCCAAATCAGGTGCATGCCGCCATCGCCCTCTGGGGACTGCGGGCCCTGAGACTGAGCACTCATGTTGCTCTGGGCTCCCCAGGTCGGGGTCTGCCAGTCTCAGGGGAGGACCCTGTCTTGTGGCCCAACCACAACCACAGCCGGGCTGTGGTCGGTTTGCTCAGCAGCAAGGTCAGGAGGAGAGACTGGCCCCTGATGGGGTGGCTGGCCCAGTGCCCACTTGAGTGGGGGACCCACAGAGGGTGGCTCTCCAAAGCGTCCATGCGGCAGGCTGGTGCGGGCTCTCCTGGGCACTGAACGTCTGTGCAGGCAGAAGAGGCTGAAGACATAGGTGGAGAAGCACCAGGTTTTTGAAAATTATCTGCTGAAGGTCCTGGAGAAAATCCCCAAGCGTACACAAGTCACTTCCTCAGAAAACTTGTCTCTGGGGGCCACCTCCCAGCCTTGGGACATGGCACCATGGGTTACCTCATGGAGCCAAGAGCTCATCTGCAGGGTGGGTGTCCCCAAACCCCGACACCAGGGTGGATGAAAAGGGTGCAGGTCAAAGCCGCCCGCCCGGTGGCCCAGCCCTCGGCAGGTCTCAGGTCTCGCTGGCTGTCTGTGCAGTGGGGACAGTGAGAGTCACATGGGTTGAACGAACTCATTCTTCGTCAGCCAGTAGCAGATGCTGACTCACATGGCAGGAGAAGGCAGCTCCAACGACCCATCGCTCTTCGGCTGTGCATTGCAGCTTAGACACCGGCTTCTGAAATGGGTCCTTGTGTTTTGTTGATCATGAATGTACCAGAGTCCGCTGTTACAAGAGCTAAAAGGGAACCTGTCTCAGGGCGGGGAGCAGGGAGAAAGGCGTTTGCATTACGATGATCTCAGCATCAAAACTGTTGCCATCAATTAACTTTTACTCTGAGCAAAGCTCTTCTGTGCATCTTTTTTTACCTTGTGTGTTTCTCAGGCTCCAAGAGGCTAAGAACTTTCCCAAGGCTGCCCAGCTGGGAGGTGGTGGGCTGTGTCTCAGACTCCCCTCATCTAACCTGTGCCAAGTGCCAGGGAGCATAGGAGCCCCAAGGACTCTGTTCTGGAAGCCAGGGACAGTATCACAGGGGCGGTGACCTCTCATGGGGCTCAAGTGAGTTCAGCAAAAGGGAACAGCATTTCAGGCTGAGGGAGCATCACAAACAAGGACGGAAGTCACGGCCCTCCGTGGTGGGCTGCTGAGTGGTGGCTCTTGGGACTCCAGGACCCGGCAGGGCTGCTGAGGGAAAGTCCATCCATCCTATGTGGCTCTGTCTCCACAGGCTTCAATGAAGAGGAGGAGCCGGAGGTGACCGTGGTGGAGGTCATATGGTGGAGCATTCTGAGAAGCTCTTCACGGCCACCCAGGATGTCCAGAAGCTTCTGGAGGCCTTCTCCGAGATGAACCAGGCCTTCCACCAGAACCCGAAGTCTCTAGGGGAGGGCCACAGGGCTCTTTCCCTGGTAAAAGCTGCCCGAAGCTTCGCCCATTCTCCCTGGCCCGGAGAACTGGGGCATGGGCCCCCTTCACTCTCCACCCCCCGAGTGCAGAGATCTGGAACTTCCCAGGAATCTGGAATGGTGGTGGGCTGCTTGGAGCATCTGAGTGGGGTGTTTGCTCCAGAGCCTCATTCTCTATCTGTTTCTCTCCCCTTCACCTAGCTTGACTCAGGGTTTCTCCTGAGGCTGGGCTTGTACATAAAAGGTGTTTTTCATGATAGAAAGGCCATGAGTACTGATTCACATAGACAGGGGCTCACATCCCTGAGCCTCAGGAGGATAAGCATTCCAGGAAGAAGAAAGTGCCCCAAAGTCAGGGCAGCGTTGGTTTTCCGGCTGTGTCTCTGGCCTAGATGTGGGAAAGGGAAGGAAGGGGCTTAGGAGGGGAAGTCTGACAGGTGGGTGATTCTGGCAATAGGTCGGATGTGGGACTTTTGCAGTGAATCTCTGCCCCCAAGTGGCAGCACTGAGAACCTACAACGTTTTTGTACTTCCTTCGGAGAGAGGGTCTGTCCCTCCTGGGCGTTTAAATTGTGAGCCCTTCCTTCCCAGGCTTTGTCTGTAAATCCCACCCCAGCACCTCAAGGTGGGTGCGTTTATTCCCAGGCTGAGGCTGGAGGGAGGAGGACAGTGAGGAGGATGTGGAAGTGCTGGGTGGCAGCCACCTCTGCTAAATGTTTTAATGTTCTGGACATGCTTTTCTTAGGTATTATTTTCAATTTTAATGCAAAGAAGATTACATATGCTTCAGGTCTGCATCACTGTAAATCAGCATCTGCATATAACACATTCAGTTACCATGTTTTGCACGAACTTCGATTTTTTTAAATTGCATCACATTATTTATCCTCATTACTGAGATTTTCAACTCCCTGTTAAATCTTGCGCCTTCATCCCAGGCACTTCCCTTTTCAAGGTGAGGACGCTCAGACTCAGAGCAGCGAGGATGCCGTGTGTCCTGTGCCTGTCACAGCCTGGCTCTGGTGTCTCCCAGCAGCCTCTGTGGCCGGAAGGGCACAGGCTGTTTGGCTCTGGTTGTGAAGAGAAGGGTGCTCCAGGGGCCAAGTTGGGATTCATCCCCGTCAGACTGGACATGCCCTTTCCTGCATCTCCGTGCGCCTTGAGGAGCGCCGGCCACCCAGAGCTTTCCCTCTTCCCTGGGACCACCCTGGACAGGGAGAGTTGGTTCTACCAGTGGCCCAGGCCCTTCCGCCACAGAGCCTTAGGACCCGGCTGTGTCAGCACAAGCGGTGGCGGTGGTGGCAACTGGAACATGGTGTCACCCACCAGGAAGACACGGGCAATTGCTATATGAGTCGAGTCTGCTGGTCCTCGGGACAGGCAGGGGCTGCTGTGTCCTCAATAATCAGCTCCTCAGCACACACACACATGCATGCATGCATGCACATGCACACACAGACACACACACAAGACACATGGGCACACACCGCACACACATGTGCAGTGCATGTACACACACATGCACACACGCACGCACACTTGGTGACTCTTAGCTTTCAAAGAGATTTTCCAAGATGTCCCTTTACAGACAGATAGTTAAAGGCCGAGTTTGCCCAGGAACCAGGGCACTTACTCTGCTCTTATATAAAGCTGGTTTATAATCTCACGATGACGGTGAAGAGATTATCTCTGACAACCCTGCTGTCTCTAATCACTGCCAGGCCACCAGCATGGGCCTGACCTGGAACAGGTATCCCTCAATACTTGTTGATTCCTACACGCACCCATTTCAGAGAAGCTTTGCTCAGAAAGAGTAAGTCATGGCCGAAGACTGTGACCAGGGGCAGGACTTCTGGCCTTCTGGCCTTCAGCTCTGCACTGCTCCAGACTGGCCTCAGGACCCCAGGTCACCATAAACAGAGCCTGTGCTCTCTGGTCTCAGAGCCTGAAGGACACCACCGAGTAAGGTCCAGGGTGCAGGGCTGTGCCGGTCACCTCCCACCTGGGGCATGTGTGGTCAGCTAATGTCAGACCTTATCGGGGCTCGCAGGGTCCTACTTTGGAAAATGTGAGGGTTGGGGTCTGCAGGCTATGCCCTCCAGCCCAGGGATGAGGAGGAGTGTATTGGTGACAGTTTATTGATCCTCTTCTGGGTCTTTCTCTTTAAGGTGGGAAGCAAGGCTGCTGCACACATGCCCGAGCATGGGGACCTGGAGACCAGGAATCCGGAGCTGCCTGGAGAGAGTCGAACCAGCTCCCTCCAGGCCCCTGGCCTGCCCCTGCCCCAGGTGTGAACCACAGATGTCTCCAGCCAGGGGGACCCACTGGCAAGAGTCTTTCTTTGTCCCTCCTTATAGGGGAGGATGCTCAGGTCCTAAGGTGGGGAGGGCTCCCCCACGCCCACCACCAGCATAGAGCAGGACAGGATGGTGGCTCCTGGCTCCAGAACACTTCTCTGGTCTGGCCTGAGTGAGGGGGCAGGTGTGGGGGCTACTGGGAGGAATGTGAGCTCCTCCCTCTCCTCCGGCTGAGGGAGCTGGTCAGCTACGTCCAAAGGGCTGTCAGCAACATGGCCAAGCAGTGCTGCGCCTATGACCACCGCGTGCCCCAGGGCGTGTCCCGGTGTGTCTCCAAGCTCCACCTGCTCCAGGTGCGGACTCAAGCTGACCTGTCAGGGCCTGAGCTCATGGAGCATTTGTGCTCACCCTTCCATGGCCACGTGGGCTCCAGGTGCAGAAGGGTCTTGGGGTTTCAATGGGTCTCCTAACACACTTGTCGTGAGCACCCATGGGGTGCAGGGTCAGGGGGTGGAGAGGCTCCTGCCTTGCCCAATCTACGTGTGCAGTCCCACCTGCGTCTCGCACACACACACACAGCGTGCACACTCGTGTCCTCTGCACACCTCAGTGTACACGAAACAGACATACCTGCAAATGAACTCACCAAGACATGCACAGCGTGGACCCACCTTTAGACACATGCACACACTGGAGGGGGCATTTCAGTGACTAGGAGCTTCCAGGTGCTTGATTCTACTTCACATGCTCTGTCAAGTCCCCTGAGTTTTCCCTTCTCATCGCCCCACCAGCAACATGACCCTTCTTTTTTTCCTAAGGAAAGGTGCAGGCAGGCAGGAAGAGAAAAGAGGAAGAAACATTTATTTTATTTCAGTTGTTCATCTTGGCTGCTCATATCATCAGGATATGAGCCTGGATCCTTGGGATGTGTGTGGGCTGCACCTGCCAGAGGTGGCAGACTTAACCACTCCGCCCCTCTTCTGAAAAATTAGATCCTTTGTCTTTGTATTGTTGAGTTGTAAGAACTCTTTATATATTCTGGATATAAATCCTTTATCAAATACATGGTTTGAAAATATTTTCCCTCTTTCTCTGGGTTGTCTTTTTGCTTTGACAGTGTCCTAGGAGGCACCACATTTTTAATTTTGATGAAATTCATCTAGCTATCTTTTCCTCGGATATCAGGGCTCTAGGCATTAAATCGCTAGGAAACTATGGCCTGATCTAGGGTTATGAGGAGTTACAGCTATGTTTTCTTTTAAGAACTTTCTAATTTTTGCTCTAATATTTGGGTTTATGATTGATTTTTAGATCTTTTCTGTATATAGTATGTGCTGTTGGTCCAGTTTCCTACTTTCACATAAGGAGGCGCAGTCGCTCAAGAGCATTTGTGGAAATACCGTTCTCTCCCCACTGGACTGTCTCCTCACCTCGTCAAATATCCATTTCAAGGCGAGGGTCTGTTTCTGGACGCTCAGCTCTGTTCCACCGCGCTCTCCCACTCGGCCTTCATTACTGTCGCTTGGCAGTAAAATTCGAAATTGGCAGCGTGGTCCTCTACATTCGTCGCCCTTTCCCGACCTTCTTGATCCTTCTATCTGGCCTGCATTGACCGGGAAGCACCAGGCTGTAGTGAGTATCAGCTGGAAAGGCGTCTATTTGCGAATAGGAATCACGGCTCACTGGGGTCCATGACTTGGGTCGCCATCTTGAGGTGACGCTACCTGGGTCAGGACCAATGGGGTTTGAAAGAATCAGACAGGGAGATGGTCTGAGGTTGGGTCATTTCTGGATTGGCTTTTTTTTTTTTAAGGAAAGGTGCAGGCCCGCCTGAAGGCAAGTGAACAGACAGGGAGAGCGAGAAGGAAGCACTTTATTTTAGCGAGTTGTTCTCCACCCCCCGCCCCCATCCCGGTCTCCGCACCCCACCACCCAGTCTCCGCACACCAACCTGGGACCTTGAGATGTGCGTGAACTGGATCCAACCACTACGCCACCAGGGAGCGCCTCTCATTGGCTCTCAGTCCATTTGGCGGTGTGTGATTGACGGGCCCCTGTTCAGACAGAGGCCCTTCTTTCCTCATGGTCTCTGAGTGGCTGAGTCACGTGTTCCGTTTCCGCGGAGGAGTCTGTTTGGTGGCAGAGACGAGCTGGGTCTGCTGGACCCCACACAGGTTCCACATGTGACTTGGGTCACGGGCTGGGGCTGATGGGTTTCAGTTGGTGGGACCTAGGTCCACTGGCGCCCTTGAGGCCCCATCCTTTCCACCCTCTCCGTCTGCCCTTGTCCGCACTGGCTCCGTCCTCCGGGGCAGGCTCGGTGGAGGCAAGTGGCCCCCTGGGAAGACGCTCCAGGGTCAGTAGCTGCCGTCCACGCCAGCAGGGTGGGTCTCGGGTGAAGAGGCAGAATCTCACAGGCGGCCTCAGGGCTGCCTTGTGACACAGCTCCAGGGTCACATTCCCTTTGGAGGCCGTGTAACGGCATCCTGGGCAGGGTCACCACATGCGGTGTAACGGATGGTCCCAGGTCCCTCGGGGTGGAAATTCTGCCCTGGTTTCTATCACAGTTTGCTCAAAGTCAATCTGGGCAAACGCACACCCCACAAACCAGCTCCAAAGTGCCCGGCAGCGGTGCAGGTCTCCCCTACGGAGGTGTTACCCCCCAGTCCTGTGCCAGCTGAACCGAACCTCGCGTCACCGCCGCGCTGGTGATGTTCTGGTGGGTCTGACGGGGTCACTCCGTCCTGCTGTGGAACGAAGGCAGCAACTTTGAAACGAAACAGTCATAGTGCATCATCTCATTTTCTTTCAAGAAAAAGTGAGAAATAGCAGTGATGTCAGGGGTCCCAGCTCTCCCGCAGATCATTCTGCCTCGTCTTAGAGTCACCCGCAGGAGTTCAGCATTGTGCTGGGGAAAGAGCTGGCGGTGGGGCACGTAGGGGCCACCGAGTCCTTGAGAAATGCATGCAGGGGTAGTCACGGTGTGTGTCTTGGAAAAAGAAGTGAGAGGAGGCA
The DNA here is from genome assembly GCA_004363575.1 of Solenodon paradoxus. Lineage (NCBI taxonomy): Eukaryota > Metazoa > Chordata > Mammalia > Eulipotyphla > Solenodontidae > Solenodon > Solenodon paradoxus. The sequence continues at coordinate 275,257 of RJWH01001979.1, read as the reverse complement.
GGCACCTCCTTCAGGAAGTCACTCGTGGCGGGTCTCCGAGGCCAGCTCTGGGCTGTGCAGCTTCAGGCAAGTCACTCAACCTCTCTGAGCCCCGGGGTACTCATTCACCAACTGGCATTAACGACACATCCTTTGTGTGGCCTGGCGGGAGCGAAGACACAAGCAAGTAGCTTTTGGACACAGAGCAGTGGTGTCCAGAGTCCAAAGCACGGCCAGGTGAGAGAGACTGATGTTTCCTCGCAGGAGTTCATGTTGGAAAAATCGGAGACGGTGAGGTTGATTTCGCTCCTCATGGAGCCCAGAGAGTGCTGAACGGGGGGGACAACCTGAAGGACCAGGGCTTCAAGCAGTGTCCTAGGAGCCCGTGTTGGACCCCCAGGTCCCCTGCCCCAGCGCCCAGACCTCAGAGTGCTCCGGCCGGTACTGACCCTGCCAGCGTCACGACCCTCTCCTTAGCTCCTTGGCCTCCTTTTCTCCTCATTGCACCCCGAGTGGGTGGGAGCCTCCTGGGGACAGTGAAAGGTGGCAGGGTCCTGGGGTCAGCTTGGGTTGGGGGTGCTGCTCCCCTTATTGGGGGACAGTGGGGACCTTCCTGGGACAGAGAGGAGGGATTCAGAGGCTCCGAGTGGGACGCAGCCGTCAGGTGGAAACCCAGTAAGACCTGTGCCCGGGAGCTGGGGCTGCATTTTCCACTGTCATCTGTGGGTTCATCTGAGATCAGGGAACTTTGGATAGAAGCCTGACTGTGGGAATGCCCAAGCCATGAGACACCTAGCAGGAGCCACCCAGAACCACCAGTTGCATGGGCGCTTGCCTTGCCCACAGCAGGTGGGGGTGCCGAATGTGTAGGGGGCATCACACCACTGGTTCCCAGAGGCTGAGTTCCACGCCAGTGCCTTATGCCCACCCCAGGGACCCCAAGTTTCCCGCTGTGTGAGCCAGAGGCAGGGAAAGCTTGGCTAAGGTGAGCCCAGCTCCAGGCTGCTCTTCCCAGTTGGGAAATTGGGTCACAGGCTGTCTAATGGAGTCCAGTCTGGCGTTCTTAGGTCCAGGATGGAAAAGGTTATTCTGCATGGAGTCGACTTAGTTTTATTGTGATGCTGGCATAAAGTTGTTCTAGCACCTCTGCAGCCCTGGAAATAGTCACCTCTGCATGTCAGCAGGTGTTGACTGCTCTAGGTAAAATTTGAAGGTTAAGAGTAACTGATGAGCAGTGAACAGTGACAAGACGGCAGGTAGCTTTCACAGGAGAACCCCAGAGAAGATGCTGATATGCCATCTTCAAACATCAGGGGTCACTGTATTCCAGGGGACTTGGGGAGACTGACCAGGAGCTTAGAGAGGGATGGGGTTGAGTAGGATTTGGCCATGAAATCAATGAGGGAAGTCAAAAGAAGGCTGACGTGTGCCTTGGTGGAGGAGCAGTTTGGTCAGCTGCCTCCAGCTGAGCGCAGTCCACATATGTCATAAGGATCCCAGTTGGCCTTCTGGGTCCATGGGAAGCAACTGATGTGAACAGCTAAATAAAATAAATGAAGTGGTCCTCTCTCCTCTCTCTTCCTGCTAGAGATAACAACGTGGTGGGTGTCTTTATACACTCTCCTGACATTCGTAACAGCCATTTCTGGCTTCCGCTTACCCAGCCTCAGGTCCCAGCTCCCACTGACAGCTGCTGCCTGATTTCCCTTTGGGGGAACCACCTGTTGCCCCTTTCATTCAGTCACAAAGTTCAGGTGGCAGCGACCATTGTTCCAGGAGCGTGGCCTCCAGCCATGGGAGTGACCCCACTTCACTAAATGCCTTACCCAGGCCTGGTCACACCTCCAGTTTTGGAGATTAGCTCAGGGAGGGGCAGGGAGCGGTGACCCAAGGTGACCCCATCAGGGGCTGTGCTGGGGGGCACTCTCTTTTGCTCCTACTTCAGCTTTCGAGGATGCAGGGCTGAGTTTGTGGGCAGCTATTGTGTTTTCGCCAAGAACAGAGAAAGAGACTGGATTCTGCTGACCTTGAACTCCTGATCAAGCTGTGCCTGAATCGCCTAGCCTTTGAGTTTTATAAGCCAATACATATTCTTTTTGACTTGGAAGCAATCTAAACATCTCAGAGGAAGGGTGTGATACCTGAGGCACAAACTTTCTGATTTTATAATTCTTGTGTCCATTACATGTCATAAAACAACAACAACAACAACAACAACAAAAACCACTTGTTGTAAGGAAAAATATCTGTATGGTATAAAGTTAAGTGAAAAAAGCAGGGGTTTAAAAGTAGAATAGACGTATGCCCTGGTGGAGTAGTGGTTAGGTCCGCCACCTCCGGCTGAGCGCAGTCCACTACATCCAGGGACCTGGGTTTTCGTCCTGGTGCTGGGGGAGAACAGCCAAGTAAAAACAAAATGCTTCTTTCTCTTCTCTCTGCCTGCCTGCACCTTTCCTTTAAAAAAAAGCAATGAAAGCAGATTATGAATCTAATTTTGTGAAAATTACACGTGTATATATATATATTATGTGTATAATATATATTGTGTACACTAAGACAGTGCTTCTGAGGGGAGGTCTGTGACCCTGGGAGGACTGCGAAGGATTTGGATCAGTGGTCCTGGTCTCTTGCCTGCACTCACACCCTTGCAGAGGTGCCTGTGGGCAGAGTGTCCACCTCCCCGTCTTGATTGTGGGTTGGCTGTCCCGTTGCTTTGGCCTAGAGGATGGCAGTGGATTATTACACTGCCTGATTGTGCCTGGGGTGTATGTGCCCCCAGGAAACCCCTGGTTCTGGGAGGATGAGGCCCACCTAGCAGACATAGATAGATCCATAGCTTGGATCCACTGAAATCATTCACACTTCAGTCAGCCCTCGATCCCTGAGTGGGAAATTCATGTCTGCGCTGGCACAGCAGTGAAGTTGCTTGTTACGCAGCGTTCTGGCAGGAACCTGCAAATTCCATGTACCTGCACCTTCTATGCCTTCTCCAGCCCGAGTCGCCAGCGTGGACTCAACTCCGAATGGGACCGGTCTACCTGTCGGCATGACTTGTCCCGAGCAATGTGGGGTGTAGACACGTGGTTAGCTCTGAGTGGCGGCATTCTAATTTTCTCTTTTCTTTCCTATACTTTTGTATATTTCCCAAAGTCTCTGCAATGAGTGTGGTTAACTTTTATATTTTAAGGAAAAGTGTAAGCAAGAATAAGTAGGCAGGCAGGCAGGCAGGAAGAGAGAGGAGGAAGAAGCATTTTATTTATTTTTCTTTAGTTGTTCCTCTTGGCTGTTCCCTGGGCCCCAAGATGCAAACCCAGGTCTTTGGGATATATGTGGACTGTGCTTGGCCAGAGGTGGCTGATTTAACTCCAGCAGGGCGTGTTGCATAGTTAACTCTTATAGACAGAGTAAAAACTTTATTCAAATGTTGAAAAGTTAATTGGAAACCAACTTTTCTTGGCACCGCACTGACCCTAACCTTTGGTGTTCCTGAGTCAAGGCTAATTGACAAGTCTTTCCCCCACGAGACACGTTAAATCTTACAGCTTCTTACCCCCTTCATGGCATCATTTTTTCCCAAATTTGGCAACTCTGGTTCCTTTTTTTTAAAGGAAAGGTGCAGGCAGGAATGAAGGTGAGCAGAGACAGGCGGGAAGAGAGGAGGGAGAAGCACTGTATTTAGTGAGCTGTCCACCTTGGTTTTCGCCCAGTCTCAGGTCTTGAAGTTAGATCCCTGGTATATGCAGTCTGTGCTCTCGACTGAGGGCAGCTGACCAAACTGCTGCTCCACCAGGGCGCGCTGGCATCTCTGGTTCCTTGAATGTGACTACACTCTGAATGGTTCCCATTGTCTCCTGCCTTAACACAGGGCATCCCCGTCTGAGGTCTATTCTCAGCTGAGAAAGGTGGTCAGGTGGGTGATAGGGACTTCCTTACTATGGTCTCAACTGAAGGGGCATTGGCCTTCCAACCTCTCCCTGGGCAGTGACGACCTGCCTAACCCGGCTCTGGCTGCCACAATAAGGACTTCTCAAAGGTCCTCAGACCCAAGCCCCTGGTCCCCCAGTTTCTCTTCCTAGGTGTCTCCAGAAGAAATTGCTCTCTTTCCATGTCCCCTGTGCGACATCTTGCTCGCCCTGCTGACAAGTGCTTTCCACTCAGTTCAGGGCTGCTCTGCAAGGCACTGAATGCCAAGTCCAGGGTGGGGGAGCCTGCGGCCCCCTGCTGGCCACGCTGTGAAGGGGAGCTGTGCAGGCTGGAGCTGCATCTCCTTGGACCCCACTCACCGTGCCCAGCAGGGCCTGGCACAGGGCCAGAGATCAGTGCCAGACAAGGGAAGGGGGGCGGTGTGATGGAATCAGTGGCTCCCCCATGGGGAGACCTTCCCCAGTTGGCACCAGCTGAGTCTGCCCCAGGCCTGTGAGCTAGAAAGCCTCCATTTCCTGGCTCCTTATTGCAGAGGGGACACTGTAGTTAAAGGAATATGTGACTGGTCCAAGTCACACATCCCCTCGGGTGGAGCCGGGACACTAACTCGCGTCCGTCAGGCCCCAGATAGAACAACTCTCGCCGGAACTGGAAATGGTTTGGTAGCAAAAGGAACGATATGAACCAGAGCTGACATGCAGCGGTAGCTTCTCTGTGCTTATCATGCATCCTTCATATCAACCCCATGAGAGTGGCTGTCCTGTCTGCAGATGAGGAAACAGAGCCTTAGAGAGTTTGAAGGCTTGTCCAAGGTCACACAGTGCAGGGGACAGGCCCCCGTCTGTCTCCTTTCAGAATTGGTGCCGCAGGCAGAAGGCGCGCAGGTTTGACTCATGGACAGCAGGCAGGGTAACCGGTCCAGGTGGATCAAGAGAGCGTGAGTTACTGTAGATTCTCGTACTCAAAGTATGGGCCGAGGACCTGCCTCAGGAGGACGCCACTGGAGCTTGTGAGCAAGACAAGATATGCATTTTCACAAGATTGCAGAGATTGCGTGTGATTCTCTGAGGTGAACCTGTATCATCCCGAAGGTGTGATTCCTGCAGACGGTACCATTTGGCAGCCAGGGGCACCACCACACAGACTGTGACCCCAGAGGAGAGATGCGCCCAGCCAGCGGAGCAGCCCCCTGAGCTCCCGCTGAGCAGACTTGTGCTGCAGCTGTGGGTGCAGGAGGGCTAAGAGCACTGCCTGTGCTCTGATGGCCTTTCCTTCTGCCCTGACTGTCCTTTCCCCCGTCCTTCCCTTCCCTGGCTACTCCCAGCACTGCCTCCTCCAGGAAGCCTCCCGGCCTGCCCCTGCAGAGGGGGCCTCAGTAAATATGATCACATCTTTATGTCCTCAGAGAAAATGATGAGTGGATGAATCAACGTCTTTAACAAGTGGATTTGGGATGTCAAGGAATAGAAAAACAATGGGCTCTGTGTGTGTGTTCATATACACCACATGTATCTATAGACACATATTTATCTATGTTTAAATTTCCTTCCTAAATAACTGGTTTATTCACAAATGGCAGAGGGGAGTATCTTGGCACTTCTGCACTTTATCTGAAGGTTTTATTATATATTATAAGCAAATTCTCATCTATGTCTTAAGACTTCGTTCTTGTGCAAGGAAATCATGCTCCCTCCCTGCAAGAAACTTTGAGGGAAGCAGATGATGCAGAAAGCAGCTCAGTGTTGAGCTGAAGCCACGTTCTGCTTTGCAGAGCTGGGCGGCCCCCACCCCCACCAGGGCAGAGCAGCCGCCTTACACGTAACCCATAGACTCGAATTTCAGGAAGCTTTTACCAGCCCCTCCTGAGGTCTCTGGGGGCCCAGAGAGTTTCCTGGGATCTCAGAGCCCTGACCTTGTCCACTTATGTGGCCCAGGAGATGGTCTTTGGGGTCCACTCAGGCCCTGAGTTCTGCTCAGTGGAGTCCAGCCTGCACTGTCTGTGTCAAGACCTCATCCCAGACCGTCTGACTCTCGCCACCCACTCCAGCCCACCATCAGGTCCTGTTCCTGTCACTGCTGCCCCCGGGTGCCCACCAGGGCCAGGCGCCTCACCTCTGCACAGCTCCGGCTGCCTCCTCTGGTCTACTGCCCCCTCGAGCTCATTCACCCAGCAGCCCCAGCAGATCTACGAAAGCCCATCTGATGGTGTCCACTCTCCCTCCTGCTTCTTCCAGGGCCCTTTATTGTTCATGAGCTGTTCCTACATGACCTGGACCTGGCCTCTCTCAACCTGGTCCGAACCACTCTCCCCTGCTGCCTGCTCCACCAGACTCCCCTGCCTGGAATTCACCATCAGCACTTCCAGGATTTGTCCCCCATTGCTAATGTTTTGTCCCTTTGTCTGCTCATTCATTTAGTGCATTTTTCTTGAGCGCTGATGTTGGGGCCAGCTGTGCCTGGTGCTCAGTGAGCAGTGGGACATGGTCCCTGCCCTCTCCAGGCGCATCCAAGGCGGACACACTTGAATAGTCGTGAACCAGCCAGGACAAAGAGCTAAGCATGAGACTAACAGGGTGGGGACAGGGCAGAGGACAAATGAAGCCACCAAGTCATCCTTTAGATCTCAGCTCAGAATTCCCCTCCTTGGAGAAGCCTGCCCTCTTCCCTCTCCCCTGAATCAGCAATGGCCCCAACTTCTGCACCTGTAACCCAGTTTTCATCCTTCCGCCACTTCCTCCAGTTTGCAATTTGACATTGATCTGTGTGACAAAGCAGGGGACGTGTGGGTGATCCACCCTGCCTCCAGTGGAGGTAACTCCCCCGAGAGCTAGGTCTAGTCATCCATTTACCCAGAGATGTATCATCAACTGCACTTTTCGGACCAGCAGACCACGGCTCAGAGCAACAGAATCTGTATTAGTTGTCTGACGCAAACAAATCATCGTGGACTTAGCAGTTTAAAACAATGACCCTGCTTTACTCGCCTCATTATTCCTGCAGGTCAGGATGATGGTTGAGCTGGGTCCTGGTCTCAGGTCTCTCCACAAGGCTCCAGTGCCGCTGTGGCCAGTGCTGAGTTTTCCTCGATGGTGCGACTGATGGAGACTTGGCCCACTGACTCACTTTCGGCTGCTGGCAGGTAAAGTCCTCCCCGCTGGTGGGTTGAGGGCCTCGGTTCTTTGCAGACTGTTGGCCGAGGCCCCTCCACCCCCACGCACCGGGCCTCTCCAAGTGGGCTCACAACGGGGTGAGCGAGGGAGAAGAGAGAGCAAGCCACCACTTCGGTCTTCGGAACCTAACCTCAGCAATGACGTTCCCGGGTACGGCCTGGTGGCACAGAGGTCTAGCGCACCTGGGAGCGGTCCACATGCATCCCGAGGTCCTGGGTTCAAGACCGGGGCCCTTGAGAGCAACCAATGTGAACAATTCAATAAAAATAAAGTGCTGCCCTGCTTCTGCCTACTTGTCTTCATTTCTGCCCTCCATCAAGTTTGCACTCTCTTCATGACAAGCAAGCCCCAAGGTCCAGCCCAGCCACCAGGGAGGGAATTACACAAAGGTGTAACCACAGGAGGTGGGGTCATGGGGTCATGGGAGCCTTGGAGGTGACCTGTCACCGAGGTCAGGTGACCTGCATGGTCTGGTAGGTAGGTCAACTGCCAGCCCTGTGGGAGCAGGCTCTCTGCTCCCTCTGGGAGGGGAGGCTGGGACAGGGACCCCACTGGCCTTGGCTTCCTGGAAACCACACCCAATGCTTTCTTCTCCCACGGAAACCAGAGTGTCTCTGGCCCAGTGCTGGAGGCTGCGTGGATGACAAGCCCTGGTTCTCTGAAGCGAAGAAGAAGCACCGGTGTGCAAAACCCAGATAGATAGTGAGCTGGGGCAGGGAGGAAGGGATAAGGGCACTGATGGGCGGTTACTGTAAAACTGACTGATCTGTTAGCCTCCTGGGTCACGTTTAACTGAAAAATGAGCTGTGATGTGGTATAACTGAGCTTTGTAAAATGAGTTCTCGGCGGGCCCTGGTGACTCAGATGTTAAGTCTATGACTGCTGTGTAGTCCATGAAAAGCCCAGGGACCCAGGTTCACTACCTCAGACAGGGAGAACAACCAGTGTATATATATATATATATCTGGATTTCCTGCGTGACTGTTGAAAAGCCAGAACCCTCTCTGAGGGCGCCACATCCTTGCCCACCCCTGCCCCCAGGGCTCGCCTTCACCCAATGGGGGTCCTGTGGCTCCAGGTAACTGCTGAGTGCAGAGTAGCTGGGGTTGCTTCCCACTGGCATGGGAGCTGAGCCAGGCCGCGATTTGGCTGTGTCTTGGGCAAAATCACTGCATTCCTTCCACTGTGCTCCAACCTCTGCTGAACAGTGAGTGCAGGCTGCTGCCACTACGGCTCCGTCTGAAGGGAGTGGACCAGCCAGGCAGAGCGGGTGCCAGCACCTGCTTTTCCTCTCAGGGTCCAGCAGGTAAGGAGGAACAATGGGATTGTCTACTCTTCTGGGACACCTGCCTCCTTCCCTCCCCTGATTCCAAAAAGTTCTCTCTTATCAGCTAGCCACTCTTCCTCCATCCATCTCCCAGCCCCCCAAACCCCACTGTTGTTTCTGCAAAGATATTCTTTTCTCAGAAATGAAAGCCTCTTCTCCAACTTTGCCCCTGGGGTCGGGGCCAGGCTGCCCCAGCCCCAGGGGTGCGCTGGGCCAGGGAGGCAAAGGGACTAACTCAGCTCTCATTCTTTCCAGCCCTCGCCAGCCCTGAAAGAACGCGTGAGTGTGCATCATAACAGGTTTTCCAGCTCAAGGTGGCAGCTCTGATGGCGAGGGGTGGGGCAGCTTAGGAGGGTGTCACTGGCACCCTACGCAGAGGTGACAGCTGACAGCCCTGGGGCCCTGGCCCTCTGGCAGAGCATCTGCCTTCAGAGCAGAGATAGTTAAACATGCAAAATGCACAGTGTGCGGAATGTCAGGAGAATGGGTCCTGCCAACACGGGCATGGCTGCCTGGGTCTCTAGGTGATAACTTCACCTCAATCATCAAGGGAGAGAGGGCAGACTGACTCCAACCCGCGGAGCAATCAACTGGGGTCTGGAGATCCACCTAGAACGGATGAAAGGGGTGGGACAAGAGGCGCGAAAAATGACAGCAAGACAAAGAATTCTGATCAAGCTGCAAAATTTATTAAGATGGAGGGACTTATATAGGGAAGGGAAAAGAGAGGAAGTAGTTCTGATAGGTGGTCCCTGTGTGTGTCTTTTTGCGTGCTCTTGGCTTGGATTGGCAGGCGGGCGGGTGATCAGGGCTCTGATTGGTTGCTAGTGCTCATGCTTTATGTATACTTCTGGGAGGCGGTAAGGGTGGCTCTGACTATAGTTTCCTGTTTGTTCTGGTGAGCGCAATTTCCCAGCCTGATTGCATCAGCTTAGCCCGGGTTCCCAACAGCAGACCACCTGGTCAGGTGTGCAGACATGTGCCCACTCCCTGGGGCTCCTCCCTGCCACCTGCAAATCCCTACCTGACCCCTGCAGGCTTAGTCACACAAGGACGAAGGTGCTGTACACACTGTGCAAAGCCCACGTATATGGGCACTTACTGAAAGCCACGTTCTGTGAGCATCTCAATCTTCCCAAGTGCCTTCTGGGATTGGTATGAACATTCCCACTTTATAGATGGGGAAACTGAGGCTCAGAAAGGCATGACTGACTCAAGGAGTGATGCCATGGCAATCAGGACACATAGACTTAAAAAAATTAATTGAATATGTATTAAGGTAACTTTGATTTATACAATAACATAAACCCCTGCATGCAGGTTCCTCCTTCTTCAGATTCATGACAGATTTATTGTCCACCACCAATATACCAAAGTCTCCTCCTCTGTCCATCAGACCCACCACCTGTTGCTCCCACCCCACCCTGTTTCTTACTGCCCACCTCAGTTCTGTTGTCAATGTCTAAGGGTTGGTTTGGTTTTGTTTGCCCCTTTGCTTTGTTTCTTTATATTCCACATATGAGTGAGATCATCTGGCATTTGTCTTCTGATCAATTTCACTTAGCATAAACCTCTCTAGATGTATCCATGATACTGCAAATGACAGAATTTCATCTCTCCTGAGAGCTGTGTAGTGTCCATTGTTTATATGGACCACATCTTCTTTATCCATTCATCTGACATTGTGCAGATGAATTGTGCAGGTAATTTCCAGTTCTTGATTATTGTAAACAATGCTGCAATAAACATGGGGGTGCTTATATCTCTGCAAATTAGTTGTTATTGTGTCTTTCGGGTTAATACCCAGAAGCTGGATGACAAGAGCATATGGATTATTTCCATGTATAATTATTTGAGGAGTCTCCATGCTGCTTTCCATAAGGCTGCACCAATTTGCACTTCCACCAACAGTATAAAAGTGTTCCCTTTTCTCTGCATCCTGTGATTCATAGACTTCAGCACCATCCATGGAAGGACAGATAGAGTGGAGTGGAAATTAGGGGGAAGTCATGACCAGTTTGGCAATCTGGGAGGACTTCCTGAAGGAGGAGTCAGAATGAAAGGATGGGTGGGATTTGGCAAGTGGAGCCTGTGAAATGGTGCTTCCAGGAGGAGCTAAGACTTACAGGTGAAAAAGGACAGGGAAGGTTCTGGCCACTTGAGGCCATCCTCTTAGGTTCGGGTATTGGGGACCTGGGGCAGTGAAGGAGCAAGGATGAGGAAAGTAGGCTGGAACCACACTGTAGATCGAGGAGGGGTCGGCCAGGGAGAGGTCTCTGGGTCTGACCAGCCTGAGAAAAATCTGAGCATGAGTCACTCGGGTCACACAGCCCATCCCCAAAGACTGGGCTGTCCAGCACCCAGGAACCCAGGTTCTTTGCTGGAGGACAAGACACTGTTCTCTGAGCCCATGAGGGCATAGTGGCCACCCTCCACCCCTCCAGATAGTCGGAAAGCCCAGAGTGGCAGAGTAGGAAGAGGAGAACCAATTCCTTCCCACAGAATATGCTTGTCCCCAGTGCTGGGGCAGCCCAGAAAAGCACAGTTCACATTTTCAGTGTGATCCAATCTGAAAACTGCCTGCATGCACTGCATACACTTTTTCTTTTCTAACCAGCTTTGGAGAGCTCAGGAAGAAGTCTGCCTTGTTACAGATGAAAATCATATTTGTTCCCTCCTCTCCAAACTGGCAGCCGAGGCCAGATTTCAATACACGTGTACTGAGATTCTGGGCATGATTGTGTTCCGGTTTAAGAGTTTCACTACTGAAAATATTTATATATATATATACATATATATATATGTTTTATATTTTAAATATATATATTTTAAATCACCCGGACTGCCTAACGCTGTCATTGAGTGAGGAATCAGAGGCCCAGAGATGGCTAGACGTCACCTGAGGCCACACAGCAATGAGGATCAGAGGCTACAGCCAGCTGGAGTCCAGGGTACCTTGCAAACTGCAGCCCAGAGTTCCTTCCACACTCCACTGCTAGCTTGATTTGGGGTTGCCATGTCCTGGAAAGGGGAGAAAAACAGGCCAAGGACTCCGGGTTTAGAGCAGTCCATCATGAGGCCTTCCAGAAGCCTCAGCTCATTCAGGGTCCTGGAGGCCCCATATGCCTCAGATATGGGCTTGACCAGGTTGAGCATGAGGTCAGCCCCAGGCAACTTCCCCAACCTTCCCATCTCTGTGGCTTCCTTGGCTATAAAAAAACAAAGAGCAAAAACGTAAGCTTAATTTCTCTGCGCCTCAGTTTCCTTATCTATAAAATAAGAATCATGGGATCTACCCCTAGAAACGATAGTGACAAAATTAAGAAAAAATTATATAGGTTGAGTGTTTAGAACAGTAATTCCACATATGAGTGAGATCATCCAGCATTTGTCTTCTGATTGATTCATAATAATAATTATAATAATAAATAATGTACGTAATAATAATTCATGATATGTGCGCAATATGAATTTGACATTATTTTTGCTCTCCCATTGACCTCCAATTCCCCACCTAGTAAATAATATGCACTTGAAAGACACAGATGTTTGTCTGCCCGAGAGCCTCGCCTGCTCCCTGGGAGTGAGAATGGGATGTGGAAATGCCCGTGGAAGGATGAACACTCATGAACAAGACACTTATAATGCAAGGAGACCCCTTGCTCACAAGCCCCGCCCCGCCGCACCCAAAGCCCCTCCTCCGGGCTTCAAGGACTGGTGAATGAGCCTTGGAATGACACATGTGTTTGAGGTTCAGTAATAATGAGCTTGTATGTGGGGTGAGTCACTGAAGCTGCTTCAAGATCTGTGCCTCAAAAGTCCTCAGGACAATTTCAGAGGCATAGAAGCAACGATCCTGGAAATTCATTCATTCAACAAACATTAATTGAGTGCTTTGCAACCTACTGATTCATGAGTTCGAAAGGGGTAAAGTAGTATTTAGAAGCTACACGGGGCCAGGTGGGTAACTTAATGTTACTGGACACGTGTTCCCTAACCACCTGTCCTCTGATCTTAAGCAAATTATATTTCTGGGACCGTGTTTATGAGTGAATGACGGCCAGCTACTCTTTCAGAAAAACTCCATTTGAAATTTTGGTCAAAAGTCCTTTTATGGGTTGGGCTAACTCTTCTGCGAGTTAAAAGCTCTCTGCGTCTTTAAAGTGGGGCGGTACTCTGTCAAATGGGCCCTAAAGCATAGGTTGAAGCTGCGTAAAGTCCCACCCACTTTTTGTGACGTCGTCTGCCCCGGCTTCTGATTGCCGGCTTCAGACGTCAATCGCAGGGCGTGTGTCTTACTGGGACACAGTGGGGATCTAACCTCTGCTCTGCGGAGCGGTCGGGCGTATTCTCCGCTCGCCCCCACGCCCTCGAGGCCCCCCGCCGCCCGACCCAACGGTGGAGCTAGCCAGTGGCTCCTGCGGCGCCCTCCCGCACCCGATCGCTCCTCGCTGGGGCGGGACCTGGCCCGACGGCTCCGGTCACTATGGTCAGTGGTCGTGGAGGGGGGCGGGGGAGCTGGGAACGGGGAGCAACAAGGGGGCGCGATAGGCGGGGTCGCCGCCTGGGCGCATGTGTACTCGCGGTACTGCGGTCGAACACCAGGTTCAGTTCGCGCTGCAGTTTCAGACCCGGTGTTCCAACTCCGCGGAATTCCGAGTCCGGACGATTGGTGGGGACCCAGTTCTTCCCTGGAAGGCCACCCCCTTGGACGCCCAGTGAAGGGACCCCGGGCTGGCCCTTGCCCAGGCACATTCAAGGGTGCAAGGTCGGATCTCCAAGGAGAGGGGGCCAGGGAGGTCCAGGACTAAGGGTCACCCCTCTTTGTTAAGTAGCCCCCCAGTAGGCAGCATAGGGTCCCATCTACCCAACGGCCCAGCTACTAGAGACCCCCTTCCCAAACCCCACGAGTGGATCCAAGGGGTGCACGAGTGGCCGGTGGCTCAGCAGTGGGCCTTTGGAGTTGGGACCCACGTGGAGTGTCTGCCTCAAGTTGTGGGGCACATGAGTTAGGGGTCTAGGGAAAGCAAAGACTGGAAACAGGCCCTGACAGGGAAGGGCTGGGACTGATTGTGATGGCCTGGAGCTTGAACCCAAGCCTCCCGCCTCCCAGGCAGGTGCACTTTGTTACCTCACCGCTTCCATGGGGCGTGTCAGGCAGCCATCGGGACTGGGGTGTTGCCTAAAGCCCTTCCACCGCTCCACGAAGCTTGGAGAGCGAGCTCAGGGGCAGTGGTCTGGCCTGGGATCACCTCCGTCCTTGGAAAGCCAGAAGGCCTTGGTGGTCCCATTCCTAGTTTACACATTTGTACAATGGGCTGCAGTGAGCACCCCATGGGGTAATGGGGGGGTGGGGTTCACAAACTTAGCTACGACGCTTTCTGTGACAGCAGAGTCCTGGAAATGGGTGCTTGATGCTTGGTGCTCAGCTGCCTCCACGTCCGGGCAGGAAACTGGGTCACCACCAGGTTGCTGCGGCGCCGGGGCATGGGTCAAGGACTGGTCATGGCCTAGTACCTTCTGAGTGTGGCGTGGGCAGCTGGATCAGCTGAGCCGGGTCTGCACTGGATGAACCAGCCTGCTGCAGGGCGTGGTGGAGGGCCTCTCGGGCATCGAGAAGCAGCAGCTTCCTGCTTCCACCCAGTGCCCGAGGGTTGGCTCTGCTTGTGATGGAAGGAGCCCAGGTATTTGCGCTTCCCACAAGGGAGTGGCGGGAGCTGGGGTAACAATGGGTGTGACCGTCCTGAATCTGGAGGGCAGAGGGGGTATAAAGCAGAGCCCGCACCCTGTCCCTGGAGGCGTGCGTGCCTCAGACAGGAATGATGCGCTCACCCACTCGATGGGACATTTGCCTGCAAAACCTGGGAGACTGGTGGGCGTCTTCTCTCCCATTCGCCCTGCATTTATTTATCAAGCACTTATCGAGCATTTATTTATCGAGCTGACTGTGTGGCGGAAATGCATGTTGAGTTGATGTGAATGGTGGTGACTGTGTGTGGTGGGCAGCAGAGGCTATCCTTGGAAAAGCGTTTCCTTTCCTCTCTCACAGTCATGGGGCAAAGCTCGAGGAAAGGTCGCAGGTAGAAGACACAGGCCTTGAGGAGATAGAGGCTGGTCGAAGACCAGCCTGGCACTGCCAGTGGAGGGGGCTGTAGGTGGCTGTCGGACCTGAGCGATCAAACCACCAGCCACTGGGCCTTCTGTGCTTGCTTCTTTTGTATCAGACAAGCGACCTCATGAGCCTGATGCTGGGGCCTGTGCTCTCTTAGGGGGCAGAGCTGGACACAGCAATTCCTGCGCTGTTGGTCACTGCAGGGAGCTGTGAAAACTGAGTGAGTGGGGAGGTCGGGGAGGGCTTCTCGAGATGGTCCTTTGACAGGGCATTGGAGGATGTGAAGGAGTGTCCAGGCAGGATTTGGGGAAGAGAACATTCTGGAAGGTGAGGCAGCGTGTGAAAGACCCGGAACCGTGGCTAGGAATGGGGTTGTCTGGAAAGGTGCGCAGTCTGTGTGGATACAGGAGCTGGGCTGGGGGAGCGATGGCTCTATAAAAGGGGGTGGGGTCAGAAGGTGTCGGGACGGCATCACCTGTGAGGCTCTGGGGTCCGGGCTTTGTTCTGCCAATGGGGAAAACCATCGTGAATTGATGACAAGAAAAGGTGGTTGGCCTGGTGACCTCTTTGGCAGTGGAGTCGACCCAGTGTTGAAAGTGGCCAAGCCAGGGTCTGCTGTTCGTTCACGTTACCTACTCGGTAGGCAGTTTGGGATGTGACTGTGTGTCAGGCACTGGGATCTGTGTGACAGGTAGGCAGACATCACAGAGCTGACTTTCTAGTGGAAGGAGGCTGACAGTAGATGACAGTATGCAAGAAAACAAGTGACCCTGCATGTGAGATAATGCCCTGAAGACATCAAACAACAAGGCAATCTGGACAGGGAGGGCCACTTAAGATAAGGTGATCAGGGCAGGCCTCTCTGAAAGAGAGAGGTCACCTGAGTCATGTGGGGTGGCAGAGGAGTATTCCAAGCAGCAGAAGCAGCATGTGCAAAGGCCCTGAGGTCGGAATGGGTGTGTCTGGTTGGAGGAACACAGAGGGTCATTGTGGCTGGGACTCTGGGGAGTGAGGCAAGCCTGATGACTGAGAACCTGGGAGGGTGTCATCCAAAGATGGAGTCTGGTGCTCAAGGAGGAAGCCACTGGCAGGAATTGTTGAAGGCATATCCTTTGTTTGTACATTAAGCAGCTTGCACTGGCTGTTCTGGAGATGGGCTGGGAAGGGGCAGCGTGGACACCAGGCAACCAGGTGGGCAGACACAGTTGCAATCCCCCAGGGGGGAGATGATGGGTATGGTGGATGGCTGGGTGACCTGACTGTTTTCTGGCCTCAAGCTTGTTGAGGAATCCCTGGGCCTAAGTGACCAGATTTGGGATTTGTGGAGAGAAAACAGGAGGAAAGCATAGGCCAACCATACATAATGCTTAAAATGGGACAGTACCATTTTTCCTGTATTTCCTGACCTTCCTGTAATTTTGTCAATTTTATCTCATTTTAATAATCCAGGGTTGTCTTTAACACAGGGCAAAATGGGCAGCTGAGTTAGCCAGGCTCAGTCTGTTGAGGGACCCAAAAGCAGCTTGCCCCTTTCGCCCCACATTTTCCTTGCTGGTGCTGACTGTGGCAGGCCACAGCCGCTGCTGCTGTTCCTGTCCCCATAAGGAAACAGGAACTGCTGGGGAAGAGGATTCCTCCCAAGCCCACACATGATTGTTTCTTCTAAGGGAGCAGAACACTGAAGTGTGGTTGAGCTGCAGGACGTACTATGGGGTTGTCTCTGGCACTGTGGCAGTTACCGGACATTCTGGCACTGGCATGGTTAAAATGGCATGTGTTTTAGGCAGATCATTTAGAGTGGGGCTCATGGGGCCAGCAAATTTGGTTTTCACCTAAGTTGCCAAAATTCCTTGCACTTGCCTTTACTATGCGATCACTGGTGGGCATCACACATCACTTACTTGTTCTGGCCTGGCTGCTCTGCTCCCGCTTGGACTGCTCCGCCTTCTCCCCTCCCTTAGTCTCCAGCACATGACCTTGTCCCATTTTTGCTATCCCATGTCCCACTTTTGTCTCAAGGAGATATGGTCAGCCTAGGCATGCGGGTGGCCTGACTGCCCCTACCTCTGGGGTGGGGCGTGTGGACTGGGAACAGGATGGGAGAGCCTCAGTCAGTGCTGTAGGAGCCGACTCTAATCTCTGTCTGTGCTTGAGGTGTTGGGGAGACAGCTCCTTGCCAGGACTCACACCCGGTCTGAACACGAAGCCCATGTTCTAGCACATCGGGCTAGACTCAGGGATGCTGGAGAAGAGCCCTGTTGAAGAAATGTCCTTTGCTCACTTTGAAATACATTCCTCAACTCAAGTGCTAACAACTGTCCCCACGCAGACTCACTGCCTGCCTGACTTCATTAATTAGCATTATTTGGAAGCCAGCCATTAAAGGCTAAAATCCTTTCAGGTGACCTGATTAGGTCTGACGGGACATTATCTGGCATGACCAGTCCTTCGTCCATAGCATCGTGGAAATTGTCAGCTGTGTTCAAAAAAACAAGTCACCACTTAGTGTCAGCTGCAGTCAATTAAACCCAGAGCGTTGTACATGATTATGGGCCATTGAGACTGTGCCTGGCCTTTCTCCAGAGCTTGAGACTCCAGCGTTTCTCAGGGCCATGCTGGGGATCAGGAACCCCAGGACCACCTGGGCCTGGGTCATTCTGGAGTGACAGGTACCAAGGTAGAAATCCACTTGTCCTCCAGGTGTCCTGATAAAAACACCTAGCGCCACTAAGGGGCGCTGGAGCCCACCCAAGGCTCCAAAGTGACATGGGAGCCATTGTCCAGAGTGGTAGATCTTAAATAGTGTTGAGCAAAGGGGGGAAACGCCACAATATTTGTAGACTAACTTATATGCTTATGTAAAACACAAAAAATAACTCAAATACATTCCACTTACTGAGGTCCCTAGCGTAGGCAGGCACATACACAGAGGGACTGGGGGAAGGGAGGAATGGAAAGTGTAACGGGGACAGAGTTTCACTTGGGGAAGTTGGGAGATGGAAAGCTCTGGAGGAGGTCGCGGTGATGGTTGGACGACAGTGTGAGTGTCCTTAATGCTGCTGGGCTGTGTGCTTAGACATGGTCAGGATGGTGCATTTGATGCTGTGCATCTTTTACCACACACACAAAGACACGTGTCCAAAGACATAACTTGGGGATGGAGAGACAGAACGGGGAGCCGGGGTGAAGGAGAAAGGTGACAAAATACCTGGCAGAGACCAGTGCCGTGACAGTGGGTCCTGCCAGCCACACGGTGTGGTGAATAGTTTTTCCTTAAATTAACCACTTTAAAGAGCCAGAGTAAATTCATCGCAGGTGCCAGGTGGATACTACGGCAGTAAGTGGGAAGCCCAGACCAACCTCCCTGGCATGAGATGCATTTCTCCTTCATGGTCCACCCTTAATATTCTCATCTAGACTGGCGACGATGGTTTTCTCCACTTTTCTCTCCAGAGCAAAGATTAAATTCTTAAACTTCCATGGATATCACCTGAGACACTAATTATCTGTAACTGACTTTATACCCGTTTTTTAAAGGAAAGGTGCAGGCAGGGATGAAGGTGAACAGAGTCAGGCAGAGAGGAAGAGAGAGGAGGAAGCAGCACTTTGTTGTTTAGCTGTTTATGTTGGTTGTTTCTCCTGCCCCTGGGACATGAGGACATGAACCCACGTCCTTGGGATGTGTGTGGACTGCGCCGGCTAGAGGCAGTGCACTTACCTACTAAGCCACCGGAGGGTAACTTTATACTCTTTCTTGCCCCTTCCCCCCACCATTTTGTTGGTTTTTGTTTGGGGGCAGGATAAACACAAGTGATGTTAAATCCAGTTGTACTACTTTGAAATCAATTGTTTAAAAAGACGCAAGCCATCATTTTACGATCACCTGTCTATAACAATAGGCTTTGTTAGTAAGGTCAATAATGGGACTTTGGGGATGACAGTGAGTGAGGGGTTGTGGAGCAGAGACGACTGTTGCTATTTCTAAATATGACCTGTTTGTCGCCTTCCGCTCGAGGCACCAGAGGGTGGTTTAAATTCTGAAACTGGTGGGGTCCTCTGGACATTTGCTTTTCTCGCCCCAGTGTGGTGCAAAGCGAACTTCCCCAGTCCTTGTTGTGATGTCAGCAGTGGACGTCTTCCGTGGTTCAGAAGAGATCAGACACGTTAACTCGATAATATAACGGTGCCAGTGGAGTAGTGACTGAATCTGGCTGCTTTTAAGTTAAAAAGCAGTTGTCTATGGAAATGGAGCGCGGGCATTCCTAGACAGAGGTCTGCGCATCTTCAGAGAGAGGACAGCAGGGAGGCGGCGTCACGGTACGCCTGGGGCTGCTTTCTGCTTGGTGGGGTTAGCAGCTTTGAGGGCGTGGCAGAGTAACTTGCCCTCCGGAAGTTGCCGGTGCCTTTCACACCGCGCCCCTAAGTCGCCTCTCACTCCACCTGTGACTGGGTCGACTGCTGCAGGTGCTGCGCTAGGGGAGAGCTGTTTATCTGGGGGGGCTGTGGGGGCGGGAGGCAGGGACCGCCGCTTTGTGGTCTGGCAGCCTTGTCCCCCCGCCACCCCCGGGCTTGCTGCAGGAAGTGTGGGCCTCTCAGAGTGAGCGCTGCGCGAGACCCCTTCTTGGCACAAGGCACCTGACACTGTCAGTGGCGCGGGTCTCCCTGGGGCTCCCCTGAGGTGATGGGGGTCCGTTAGCCTCTCGCACCGAGTGGGCCTGCCGTCAGGCACCTGCTGTCCTTCATACGTTCTGGGATTGGCTGGCAGCACGTTATCTACTATTCTCCGCGCTAGCTTTCAGCCTCACAGTCAAAGGACGGCGGCCATGACCTGGACAGCGCATCCGCATTAGAGGCAGAAAGGTGGTTCTGTCCCAAACCAAACCTCCCAACAGCCTTTTCGCGGGCCTGCTTAGCCAGCTCTCAGCATCTGTCTGCTCTGCTGTGAGGGAGACCAGGGTCACTGAGGACCAGGGCAGGGCTGTCACGACAGCCCATCATGTTTCCTGACTCCTGTTACCTGAGAGACAGGCAGCGGCTGATGGGAAGCAGCCCACAGCATCTGCCCTCACGGGGGGCGTGATCCCACTCCCCACCTGGGTCCCTACATGGCCAGCCTGCCTCTGCTGTGAGGAGGGGCCCCAACTTTAGTTTTCACAGAAGGCTGAGGGCAGAATGGAAGTTTCCAGAAGGAAAACCGAGGCTCCCCTTTTCACCCCTGAGCAGGTGCATGCTCTCTTTCTTTTAGAAACACTCTCCCTCCTACCCCCACTACCCTGTTTTTCTTTGGAACACACATTCATCCTTCCCAACTCTTCAACTTTCCTCTGAGAAGCTGTCCTGACCCTCCAATCCAGGGTAGGACGAGTTTGGGGCTGCCAGAGAGGGAGACAAGGAAAAGGTGCTGCAAGCCCAAGGCCAACCGAAGCCTGACTCAGCGGGGCCGGGAAATGAGGGAGGCTTCACAGACGAGGTGGATTTTATTCATCCATTTAACAAACTCTCATCCCCTGCTCTGGTCCCAGCCCCATGACTCAGAACGGAATGTCCCAGGCGGGTGGACAAGCCGTCCTGCACCCAGGGAGGCCTAGGTGGTAGGAAGATTAGTGGAAGGGGGCATCCTCGTGCCCCCAAAATGCCCCTTCCCTGTGACAGCAGCTCCTGTCAATCCTGGATGCTGGGTACAGGAGTCAGGCCACAGACGCTCGCTGGCAGATGGCAGTCTGGATCCTGCCCCATGTGGAGGCAGAGATAGCCCCCTGATGCCACTCACACTTCCAGTCCTGAGCGTCGGAGAAGTCAAATCACCAGAAATCCAGACACATTT
Organism: Solenodon paradoxus; assembly: GCA_004363575.1. Classification (NCBI taxonomy): domain Eukaryota; kingdom Metazoa; phylum Chordata; class Mammalia; order Eulipotyphla; family Solenodontidae; genus Solenodon; species Solenodon paradoxus. Next base: position 254,921 of record RJWH01001979.1, on the reverse strand, counting down.
CTCCAGGTGGAGGGGCTCTGTCTCACCAGAGGCACCTCTGTGAGCCAAGAGTGCTGGGTTGAGGTCAGCGAGGAGGCCGACGGCCGCTGGGGAAGGTACTGCTGGAGGCGTCATGTGCAAGAGCTGAGCCCTGGTGACAACCGCTGTCAAAGACGATGGCAATAAACGGATGGAAAACTGGATTTCCACTCATCAAAGCCCAATGTCCACAACCTTTCAGCCTGCACTGCTGCATAGCACCTGACTCCCGGGGTGTGTGCAGATTCTAAGGGCATTGATTTCAAACTACACACAAGTGGCTTGAACGCCAGTGTCTTGCATTATTTTCATGCTGAAATCAGCCACTTCCAGGGCCGGTTAGAGGCAGGCTGCCTCTCCCACTAGCCTGAGCCCGGAGTATGGGCAGGAAAAGCATAAGGCAGGTTCAGGGCCTCCCGGGAGATGGCTGTTAGAACAGAGATGGCTCCTGAATGTCCCTGGACCCCACTGCCATTACCTCCTCTGGGCCAGATGATTTCTTTGCAGTCCTGACTGGCCCAGGAGGGTTGGACTTGACCTGGATGCCAAGCTTGTCTGCAATATGAGCTTTCGCCAGTAGGTGGCGTGTGAAGACGCTGTCGCCACTGCTCTGTGGGGACCTCCCGTCAAGGAAACTCCGCGTGGGCTCTTCTGGTGACCCTGTCCTTTGCTTCTAGACTGTGCGACTTGCTGGGGGAGGGCAGATGTTCTGGCCTCTCTGATTCCAGCATGTGGAAGTGCTGGGTGTGGGCTGGATTCCAGCAACTGTGACTGAATCAAGGAGGAATGAGTGAGACAGGAAGAGACGAAGGGACGCGTCACAGTCCAGCCTAAGGGTCACCAGGTGTGAGGTGCAGTCTGTAAAGTGAATCAGTTTGGAAGTTACAAGACACTACCCCTGGGATGGGGCAACCCTGACTCCCCGTCCGGGGGACACATCCGGGATGCTGCAAACATGCACACATGTGCCTCTTGTGGGGAGGGGACACTCGCCAGGTCAGGAAACGAGCTGTTCGCAGCAGTTGGTGAAAGCCGTCAGTTGCATTTGACACTGTGACCGTTGTGCGTCTTTATCTTTCAGAGCGAAACATCCTTCAACCTAATATCAGAAAAATGTGACATTCTGTCAATTCTCCGGGACCATCCTGAAAACAGGATTTACCAGAGGAAAATCCAGGTGAGGCGGGGGCGGGAGGCGCGCTCCTCAATTAAGGGGCTGGAGCGGGGAGCAGAGCAGGTGCGACTTTGAAGGCAAAAGAGGCTGAGGGTTTGGACCAAGTTCCTGGGCAAGTTAAAGGGCTCCCGGAGTATTTTCATTTGGGCATTTGCCTTAGTGAGACACATTCTTTTATTGCAAAGAAAGAAGACCTTTCATTTATTTTTTTAAGCTAAGCGCTATCTGCTTTATTTATTCACTGAGGCCTCAGTATAACGCTGCAAGGTCAGGATTTGACTGTCGTCGTGTTGCAGCTGAGGAAACAGGCAGGGAAACGCAGTGGCAGGCTCGCGCCCCACAGCGAGTGCGTGGGACCCCAGGCAGCCCGGTCTCGGTAGCCACGTGGTAACTGCTCTGCCAAGGTGTCTCCTAGGGCACAGCTTGTACCAGCTCAGCTCCAGGAAAGACAAGTTTCTGGAAGGGTGCTGGGCAGCTCACAAAACCAGGGCACTGGGAGCCTGGGTGCTCTCCCGCTCCCGGGCTCTCACATGTTGGCAGGACTGTCTCTGCAGAACAGACTGGCGGCATTGCGACTGGCCCTATAGACCTTTGTCCTATGGTTCCTCACAGACACGCAGCACAGACGTGACCCACAGCTGGGGCCGCATGAGTTTCTCCTGGTTCAGATAGGGGCAGCGGGGATCGGGTGTCCACTAGTGGCTAAGGGTAGGAGTGGCGTGTGACCCAGTCACACAGGCTGGGCAGCACACTGACTTCGTGTCCCTGGAGCCTCGGGAGGTGAGACTAGGGTTTCTGAGCGCACTTCTCTCCCTGCCAGCTGCCTCGGGTGGGAGTGGGACCCCTGACCCCGTGCAGACTATGCTCAGCTGTCAAAGCCCTGACTGTAACCCCATGGGTCTGTGAAGGGGACTCCAGGCCATTCCAGAGGGAAGGTGACAGCTAGGAACAGAGCTGGAACGAGTGACATGCATGTCTGAGGAGGCCTTCCTACCCATCAGCAGCCTGCTCCCCACACCCCACCCATCCTGGCCTCTGCTCACGTGAGCCAGCCGCCCTGCCGCACGCTCGGCTTCTGTCCTCTCAGCCCCGAAGTCTGTGTGGGTGTTGCCTCCCCACAGCACCCTGGTGCTTCCCCTGTCCCATTGTGGCCCTCTGGTTGTCAGCCTTCCCCTCTAGACAGGAGGCTGCCACGGGTACGGTCCCTGCTTGCCTGCTAGCCTCAGTGCCTGACACAAGACACACTCAGTGTAGATCTGTATTTTTTTTATTTTGAAAGAAAAGGTGCAGGCAGGAATGAAGGTGAGTAGGCAGGAAGAGAGAGGAGGAAGAATCATCTTTATTTTTATTTAGTTGTTCACAGGGGTTGTTCCTCCCTGGAGTCAGGACTTGAGCCCAGGGGCATGTGGCCTGCTCCTTCGGAGGCGATTGGCCCAACCGCTGCTCCACCAGGGGGCACCTTATTTATTTTTTAAAGAGAGGAAGAAAGGAAGACGAAGAGGAAGCACTTTTTTTAGTGTTTATTTTTGGTTGTTTCCTCTGAGTCCTGGGTCACAAACCTGGGTCCCTGGGCTTTACATGGTCCACACTGCAGCCGTTGGCTTATTAGCGCCCGAGACACCAGGGCACATCAGATTATGTTCATGAGGTGCGTGAGAGGGGGGGCCGCCAGGGAGGTGGGCCCTGGCCCTGCCGCCCGATGCGGGGCTCTGTGGTCCCAAACACAACATTTCCTTCTGTCCCACAGGAACTCAGCAAAAGGTTCACCGCCATCCGCAAGACCAAGGGGGATGGGAACTGCTTTTACCGGGCCCTGGGCTACTCCTACCTGGAATCTCTGCTGGGGAAGAGCAGGGAGATCCTCAAGTGAGTGGGGCGCGATGGCACCGGGTGGCCCCGCTCTGAGCTGTTCTCTGTGCTGTCGCCATGCTGGATGCGGGGCTTTTCCTCGATGCGCCTGGAGGGATGTCGAGGACACCCAGCTGCTGCTGCAGGGGAGGAGGCCAAGAGGCCAGGACCAGTGACCTTCCAGGTGGCTTCCAGCCTGGTGGTGTGAGTTGGCCTCTGTGGGTCTCACTGGGTGAATTCTTGGAGACTCGCTTCAGTCAGAAAACGGCAGCTCGGCGCCACTGTGCTGAGTGATTTCAACGGGCTGTGGTTTTAAAAGTAACACGGTGTCACCTGGCCAGCCTGACCCCGAGGCTGTGCTGCAGCCATCCCCACGGAGCCTCTGCTGGGCCTTCGCGTTTGGCTGCCTTAGGGCTTCTCATACCTCCTTGTGGGTACAAACCGCCTGCCCCCTGTGGGAGTGCAGATGCCATGTGGCTCCAGGCATGGCCCGAGATTCTGCCTTCCTCACATGCTGGCGGGGCTGCTGCTGGGCCTCGGGCCGCACTTCAGTAGCATGGAGCTATGCAAACGTTTCCAGACGCTCCAAGTATCTCCTCTGGGATAAAAAGTCACATCTCTACTTGGTTCAAAATTTAGATTCTCCCAAAGGGGTAGAAGCCAAGCCACTGATTTCTTTCAAGTGGGCCATTCATGTCATTTCCTGAATGACACATTGGCTGAGTCCCTTTTGACTGTCATTGTTCTCGTCACTCCCCTCCCCATGGGGCCGGGGACCATACAGGGCAGCCTGGGTCCCCCTGGAGCTGAGCAGGGGGCAGCCCTGAGCTCTGAGGTCACATTTCATCCTCTCCCTTACTTGCTGTGTGACTTGGGGAAAGTAACCCAACCGTACACCTTGGCGGGCATGCACTGCCCTGGGGGACCTGGCCTCGGGGCCAGGCCAGGACTGGTGATGGTGATGATGATGATGGGACAGTAAGAACCGTATGGACAGAAAGGAAGGACAGAGTAAAAAAAAACAAAAAAAACAACAACACTGAAAGACAGAATCAGCAGGTCTGGAAGTGGATGGTGACACCCTCAATTTCCTCGTCTGTGAAATGGGTATGAACCCACCTCCTGTGATTATACACCGTGGGGAGAACAGAACGAGTCAGTGTGTGGTTCTTGTCAAGATGCTCCCCAGGGTAGAAAAGTCTTGCACCTGTGAGCAGCACTGCTCAGGTGAGCGTGTCAGAGCTGACAGTCACCGCAAGGCCTCTGGACCTCCCTGTAAGAATCCTTCTACCCTATTAGGTTCAAAGAGCGTGTACTACAGACCCCAAATGACCTTCTGGCTGCTGGTTTCGAGGAGCACAAGTTTCGAAACTTTTTCAATGCTGTGAGTTCATCCGGGCACGCCTACCAAGGGGCCAGGTCCTTCCACAGTGGCGGCCAGGCATGGGCCCTCACTGCCCCCAGCTCGGGGGTGGGCACACCACCTCCTGGCTGCAGAAGGGCTGCTTCCTTCTGGTGGGGACGCGGGGGCACAGGGACCCGGGGACTTGCCTGCCTCTGGGAAGAGGACCTCCGTTGAGGTAGTTCTCAGGCTAAAAACGGCCCCCCAGCCTCCTTCACCCCGACTCCCTGCAGCCCAGCCCCCTTCCTGGTTCTAGTGTAGGGGTGGGGGGTTGGGCTCCTGGCAGACCCTTGGACTCCAGCAGTAAGAATCCTAACCACGAAAGAGGGAAACCCAACTACTGGTCTCCCAATATGAGTCTGGGCTCAGTTACTATTACGAAGTATTTCTAACCCCATACTTAGCGTGGGTGCGATCTCAGATTGATTTCTTTTGGACCTCAACCCGAGGGAGGGTCTAAAATGAAAGTGCGCAGGTGGCGGGAGGCGGGGAGGCGGGGAGGCGCGCTGCCGGCCCGGCTGACGCCCCGGGTGCAGTTCTACAGCGCGGTGGAGCTGGTGGAGAAGGACGGCTCGGTGACCAGCCTGCTGAAGGTGTTCAACGACCAGAGTACCTCGGACCGTGTGGTGCAGTTCCTGCGCCTGCTGACCTCGGCCTTCATCAAGAACCGCGCAGACTTCTTCCGACACTTCATCGACGAAGAGATGGACATCAAGGACTTCTGCACTCACGTAGGTCCTCGACGGAGGCTTTGGGGACTCAGCCCCACCCTGGGGCCCTGCATTTTTCTCTCTCCTGTAGATGATGTTGGCACCTGTCCCCTAGGGGACTTGGGTGTCACCGCCACATGAGCAATTCAGAGTGCTAGATGAGCGAGCCCCAGGCAGGCCCTGCTTGAGCTGCCTACCTCTGTGGCTTTGGACAGAGGCTTTGGGCCCCCAATTTCCCGCCAGAGAAATAAGGGCTCTGACTGGCCTGGTTATGAAACTGTCGAGTAGCGGACTGGACTCACATTTGCCCTAAGACATGTTTTGTTGATGACACCTGAAAGTGGCCATCACTTAAACATGTGAACATCTGGATTTCTCTGGAAGAATTGGAAGATCCAGTTCCTCATGGCAACAGTCAGCAGCTCTGAGGCAGCTGCCCTGGTCTCTGCCTCTCTTGCTGGTGACACTAAGCACTTAGCTTGAAATCCCTTTCTGCTCCCAGGTTCTTGATTCTGTTAGGAACCCCAAGGTGAAAACCCCCTGCCTCTGTCTCGAGTCCTGAATGTCCTCACAACTAGAGGGTCTGGAATAAAAAAGATGTAGATTCAAGCCCTGCCAATCTAACGCTTTCCAGCTGTTGCGCCCTCAGTGAGCCGTCTCTGTGAAACAGGCATGTCCCCACCTACATCCAGGGTGGCTGTGAATATGGTTTCCCAGGACGAGACCCAGGGCCGCATTTCTGCTTGCCCTTTGTCAGGCTTCCCTCCTCAACTGAGCTCTTTCATTTTGGCCTTTGCAGGAGGTCGAGCCCATGGCCATGGAGTGTGACCACATCCAGATCACGGCCCTGTCGCAGGCACTGAGCATCGCCCTGCAGGTGGAGTACGTGGACGAGCTGGACACGGCCTTGAACCACCACGTGTTCCCCGAGGCGGCCGTCCCCTCCGTTTACCTGCTCTATAAAACATCCCACTACAACATCCTTTACGCAGCTGATAAACGTTGATTACTTATAGGCCACGCAGTGGAGCCTGTTACCTAACGGGACTGCATTCTCAATGGAACATTCCGGCTTTTCCGTTTTTTAAGCGATTTTGAATGTAGTTAGAAAACACAGTCTCCGCAGCGTCACTGGGCACCAGGCCTCCCCATAACGGACTATGGTAACTTGGTGATGTTTTTACTATTTATTTTCATAGAGGCTCAAAAGCCAGGCTCAGTCCCCAGTCCCGAGGCCCTGCGTGGGGCCCCCCTTCCCCGGGCCTGAGCTACCTGCCAGTGCTGATGTCCTATTGCTGTGTAAAGACGGGGTCCTTTAGTCTCTTTTTGCCATGGCACTGCCTCTGGAGGAGAGGCACGAAGCCAGCTGCCTCGCGTGACTGACCAGCTCTGTGAAACTCGGTCCCCTCAGCTGTGGCCTGTGGCTGGCTGACTGAAAGCGTTGGCTTGTTAAGGCCAAAATGGAAAATGAGGGCTTTCGTGTGGTTCCGAACATTCCCGATGGCAGTGTTTGCTGACTCCTAACGTAAGGAGGAAAAGGACTTTCGTGTCAACGTCTAAAAGGGGCCATCAGCATGCTCGCTGCTGGGCCCCCACCTCTCAGGGCCAGGACTGCCTGCCATCTGGGGAGCAGGTCTCTGGACAGAGGTTCCAGAAAGCCTGGCGCCTGGACCTGGACCTGTGTCTGCCACGTGGGACCAGGAAGCGGCAACTGTCTCCTCAGCCCCAGCAAATCCTGGACGTGGAGTCTGGACTCAGCCAGGAGACGCCAGCACGCGGCCAGGGCTCCAGGGCGCAGAGCAGACGTTGTCTTAGGCGGTTTTCTTTCCCTCATCCAACTTCTGCCCTGTTTTTGAGTTGGGGAGAGGTGAGGTGGGAAAAGACAAAGCCAAAGAAAGTGGCCGTGGGAGAGACTGCGGGGGGAACTGCCTGGTGGCCAGCGCCACATGGCCGAGCTGCTCGGGCGCCTCAGAAACCCGGGCGTTTCTGTCAGGGCCTCCAGGAGCCCGGGTGCTGCTCCGCAGGAGGGAGTGGAGAACGAGGGCTGTGGACGTGCCCTTCTCCTCCCTCAACCTGAGGCCTCCTCACAGTGTGCGTTCCGCAGGGAGTCACCGGGACGAGTCTGTGGAAGGCCAGACCACGCCAGGGGGGACGGGGTGGCCGACGGCGCCGCGTCCCGAGACACCGACGTCAGCCTTGTATCACTTTGCTGCCTTTATGACGACAAATTCAGGGTGAAACTCCAGCAGGCTCGTTTCTCATTCCGCCGTGGGCCCTCAGGGTCGAGCTAAATGATGTCACTTTTCCACAGGAATGTAAACCCGACTGACCTCTGGAGGGTCAGTGTCCCACCCTGTCCTGGGTGGGATGCTGGGTCTGTGGCACATGTACTGGAGACGGGGGGCTCACCTGTGGGGTTTCTACCGAGCCCCGTGTCCACGTTGAAGGGGCGCACGCACAGCGCCGCTCATGCCGGCCGCCCCACCTCTGCTCCGTGACATCCGTGTTCAGAGGCGGTGTTCTCCTGGGCAGTCTTGCTGGGGAAATCCCGAGACTGCTCGCTGGGTGCTTTCAGGCCTCTGGGTGCTCGCGTGGGACCCTCTTCCCCGGAGACACCCTACCGGTTATAATCATGACACCTGAGAGGCAGGCCACGTCCTTTTCACAAAACCTTGGCCAAACCCAAACCACTGCCTCTTCCCTTTGTCCTGAGAGAATGTTCTCGAAGGGCAAGCACTCTGGAGAAAACTGAGTGGCAGAAGTTAGCAAAGCTTTCAGAACCTGTGGAAACCCAGGCCCCAGGGGAGTATCCTGCGTGCCTACTGTGGCTAGTCTGCTGGCAAGGGTTCTTGCCAGATGATTCTCCACCCCACCCCACCGCGCCACCTCTTTCCAGACCAGAAGCTGGAAGCAAGCTTTTTCTGAAAACTAGTTTTCACAGTCTTCCTTCCAATGGGAATACTGACTTAGCACCAGAAAGAGGACACGGTCTTTGCCACTGACCACGTTCCTATTTTAAGCACCAAGTGAGTCTGGAGCAGCCTGCCTGGGTTTGAATCTCAACTTTAACACTTACTAGCTGTCACCTTGGCCAAGGTGCTTCACCTCCCTGACCCCAATCCCACGGCGGGAACACGGAGTCCCTGTATCACGGGGCTGCTGGTTAAACTGGAAGGAGATGGCGAGGGTGGGAACCAGGGTAAGACTCGACACATACTGCTCTGTGAATGGGTGCTCCCCAACCCCTCCCGGGCGGGAAGCACAGTCCCTGTGGCCACAGCAGCTGGGTGGCTTCTCCAACGACAAACGTGTCAGGAACTATTAGACATTCCCATGCTGAGCAGGGTGAGCGCAGGGTGAGGGACTCCATGAGCTGCCTAGGGTCCCAGGCCCTGTGGGCTGTGGGCTGTGGGCCTGGGCTGTGGGCTGTGGGCCAGGCCCGACGGTTCCCTGGAGAATGGGAAACATTTCCTGGCATTAAGATGGTTTCCGACAACGTCTCCCGGTTTCCGAGTACTCAGCACCAGGCGTACACTGCAGCCAGCACTAGCTCGTGGTGGGCTTCTGTGCAAGCGAGCGAATCCGCGGGGCGGGCTCCTGGCTCGGGAAGATCCAGACGCGCAGAAGTCTCTGCCCTCAGGCTGGAAGCATGGAAGGAACCAGAGACTTACCAAAGCTTCAAGTCATCAGGTGAGAGGGCAGAACTGCCTGAGGCTGGCCTTTTAAAACCTGTCCCCCCGAACAAGTTATAAAAAAGCATTTGCTGGTAGAGGGCAGGGCCAGCGTGTTAGGGGCCATCAGGGAGCTGGGGACCTGGGACAAGTGGCTTCAGATCTCTGGGGTGGCTCTGGTGAGACTAAGGGATACAGGGTCCTTGGCATCATTTGGAAGATGGAGTCCCCCTGCCGCCCTGCCACTCAGGAGTTGACCTCAGAGACTGGAACTCTTTTCTTCTGCCTTTGCTCCAGGTCACTGCTAACCCAGGAGTCTCGTTCCTTGGCAACACTAAGACCAGTGCAGTTTTCTGAGCTACCCAAGGCCCGCAGGGAAGACAGCGTGAGTTCTATGTGACCCCAAGCCATCTGAACCCAGTGTCAGGACATTAAGACTGTCTCAGAGCCTTGAAGACGATGAAGTAACAGACAAATATGCCCCCTGATCAACACTCACAGGCCCCTGAATGAGAGTCGGCCACCCGTCTGTGGCTGCTAGGCAGAGGGGCGGAGGGAAGGGTTGCCAGCCTTATAGTGGTGAGGCTGAGGGGAGCAGTTAGGTCTCGGGCTATCGAGATGACCCGATGCAGCCTCTGTGCTGTGCCCAGAGAAGGCCTCTCAAGTCCAGACTGAGCTATGCAGAAATCTGGCCCAGTTGTGCCAACTCACCCAGACCTGCCCCGACAGCACTGGGGGCACCTGGGGCTTCTTCGCTCCTTATTTGGCCCAAGTCTGAGGGCTGCGGGGAGGAGAAAGCAGCTCTGCCCTCGAGGAGCTCAGCAAAGACTGCAGCGTGTGACAAGTGCCATCAAGACAGTGACACCGCAGGAACTACGGGAGTCCAAGGAGGGGCACTCACCCCTGTGGGGCTCAGGCACCAGGAGCGCAGAGCAGCGCAGAGCTGGGCACAAGAAATGAGCATGTGTACAGGCCGGGGGCAGCCGGAGTCGGTCATACCGGAGAGGGGAGGGGGTGCAAAGCCCCCCACAATGGCCTCACGACGCTAGGGGAGCCTGAGCCACCCTGGAACCCCCGCCCAGCCCCCAGGGGGCTCGGACAACAGCGGTGGAGGAGGCAGAGTGCCAAGGAGGTGTCAGGGAGCCACTACTGGGAAAGGGGAACGCATGGAGGACTCAGCCTGGCTTCCAATGACCCATGAGCGCACCAGCCTCCAGCTCTACCCACAATCTCTGCAAGGGGAGGTCCCCTGAGCATTGTGAGCCGGAGAACTGTGACCGTCTCCATCCTGGCAAGAGGACAAGCGCTGTGCTGGCCCAGGGTGCCCCCTCACATCAATGAACGGTGGAACAAAATGTCCCCCGTCCCCTAAGAATGCGGAATGACCAGCTGCTTCTGACGACCGATTTTAATTGGGGAAAGCAAGTGGAACACGAGCAGCCTGCAAACACTGGAATACAGAAACACGGAGCTGACGCGCACAACACAAGTCCACACCATGGCTGCTGCCCGGTCTGGCGGGGGAGGCTTTCAGGCCCAGGCAGGCAGCGGGGTGGAGTGAGAGGGGCGAGGGGTCCACACAGCCAGGGAGTGCAGACTCACTGAGTGGTCACCAGCATCGGACCAGGGGGCAGTTAGTTTGCACTTGTACTTGGCTGTGGCTGTTTCTGCTCCTCTTTCAGTGGCTTCTTCCGCTTCTGCTTCTGCTTCTGCTTGGAGAGGCAGCTCAGAGCGGACTCGCCACTTCTGTGGGCTGACATGAACACGGGCAGCTTGCCCGACTGAGTAGGGTACTTGGTTTTCAGGTCCTCTTTGAAGAGTGGCTGCGACAGCAGAAGGCGCAGCTCCTTCTTCAGGACCTTCATCTGCTTTTGTCTCCGCCGCTCCTCTTGCTGGTCGGCTTTTCCTCCTGCAGACACAGGACACAACACAGCACATTTACTGACTGGTAGAAACATCATTTCCTCTGCTAATACTCTGATGAAAAACGTGGGAACTCTTGGGGAGGCAGGGCTCAGAGGTTCCCTGCAGAAGCCAGTGTTGGATGACTTCTAATAGTCCAGGAGACACACTCAGGGCCACTCTGTCCTTTGTCCTCACAAAAGCCCTCGAGGATGGGAATTGTCAGGCACAGAGGGGCACCGGCACAAGGTCATGGAGCTGGATGTCGCCCTAAAATGAGAACACATCTGCTTCAAGAGCATTTTTCCTCCTGAGACGCACCCACTTGCTGCCTGGGATTTGAGTCCCACCTGCATACCCTCTGGAGGCGTGTGCGTAGCCAGCTCTCCGGCCCGCGCCACCAGCACTGTGGCCGCCCCTCAGAGCACGTCACACCGGTCGGTCTGCAGAAGGGAGGCCAGGGCCTCTGTATCCACGGCCAGCCCGGGCGCCCAGGAGGTCCAACTCGCCGTGACACTTGCTGGTCTGCCTCCTGGTTTCCATGCTGAGCGGACAGCAGCCTGCGTGTCTGCTCAGAATCTAGCAGTCCTGTCGTCAGGAGGCAGTAGCACACGAGTGGCCCACTTGGGGGCGCAAGGAGCACTGGACCCAGCTCTGGTGTCAGTTCTGAGGATGTTTCCGCCAGATTCCACTCGTGGGCTCTTCTAGAGCGGGGATCACGCAGACTCACTCCCGAGTCCTTGGCCTCCGCACCAGGTTCAGAGTAATAGCCGGCGGCGGAGCAGGTCCCACGCACAAAGCTGCTCTGTGAGTCTGACTCCCACTGGAGAAAGGGCAGCATTTCTGCTGCCTGTTGTCAGACCATGGAGGAGATCAAACTGGAAGGCAGGTGGTGTAGACAGCAAATCGTTTCGAATGTGAACACACTTCCTATTTGCAGGCACTGCTGGAACCCTCTGCACGCTCAGCTGCCCGTCTCTGCAACAGCCCCGCGATGCAGATGCTCAGGACCTGCGTTTTCTCCATGAGGACAGCGCGCGCAACAGAGGTGAAGGGGCGCTCCATGGTGTCAGTCAGTGCAATGGATGAGCCAGCACTCAGGTGGTCTGGCTGCAGTGTTTGCCCCAGTATCGGGGTACCCGCCCCGCCTTTCCCCAGGACTCGGCTGCGGAGCGCTCTGGACAAAGACGGGACTTCAGGCTTGTCTGGGCCTGTTGCCAAGAAGGAAAACTAAGCTGGCTGGTTTTGACAGGCCCCAGGATGGTGGGAAGGTTCCCAAAGAACACGAAACTAGAAGAGACCTTTTGCTCCAGCCATATCCAGCCCACTCACCCTTGTACATGTCCTCTTCCAGCTCGACCTCGAGGGCGGCGGCTGCCTGCTCAATCCAGGAGTTGTGCAGACAGGCCTGGAAGTTCCGGTGCTCCGCTTTCTCGATCTGTCGAGCTACACGGATGCGTTCCTGGGGGAGAAGAACAGAGTTCACCCGCCAGCGGGCTCGGGCCGCTGCGAAGTCAGGCTCGTTTACGCTGATTTCAAACAGCGCTGTCGGCGAGCGCGGTGCAGCTCTGCCCCAGCAAACGCGCCGTCTCAGTTCCGGATGAAAGTGCAGGGGCCAGCAGTGCCCGTGTGCCTGCTTCCCCGACAGTGACCCTGAGCACCCCTGGAAGACTGCGCAGTCTGCCCATCACAGGTGTTCGAAGAGAGCGGCTTCCACAGCTGACAGCCCCCAACACTTCCCCCGTCCTGACACGGCCCAGCTCTCAATCGGGACACCACTGAAAACTGCACTGCCTCCCTCTCTTCCATGTCACCCTTGCCTAAAACGTTTCAATTTCCTCCCCTAGGATTGGGTCACACTGCAGTCACAGGACACACTGAGAAAACAGAAGAGAGCTTGTGAGCCGGGGTTGGGGGTGAAAGGAGCTGTGGGAAGCCAGGGGGGCTCCCGATCGTCCTGAGGGATCTTCTCTATGACCACCACCTTTCCACCATCCTCTCCCGCCTTGTTTCCCCATGTGGCCAATGTTCCTCAGGAGCCTTAAAACTGGCCCATGTGTTTGCTCCCTTAGATCCCGGAATCGCGTCCTCTTCATCACCTCTCCCACAGCTCCGCCTGCAAGAGGCTCAGAGGCCATTCTCTCCAACCAATGTAGACACACCCCAGAGCGCATGTGTGCGTGAATGCCGGCCCCGTGAGCGCGCGCCTCTGGAGGAGGGCCCACGGCAAGCAGCACCCACTCAGCGAACGCCTCCTGGGTAATGACTCCCCAAAGGGAGGGGTCACTGGCACATGCTCCAGGGCCGTGACCTTCAGTACCTGCCTCAGCAACGGGCTGACATCACTTTTCTACAACCATGTGACCATGGGCGTGTCCTAAGAGCTGTGTCCCCTCCCGGCCTGGTGGAGACAGGTGGTGCAGGCTTCAGGACAGAGGGAAAAACGGAAGACTCCCCATCATCTCGCCCTTTATCTGTCAGGCACAGCGCTCACCCCAAGTTGTTTTTTCAGGAACAAATCTCCTTGTTTGGCTGCTGGTGGGACTACCACTCACCTCGGCAAGAGCTGCGCCGCCAGGCCTAAGAGCCAGGCAAGGAAGCAACACATCCCCCTCACTAGCGCCGGACCTTTCATCTTTTACCTTGACGGTGTCCATATATTTCGTCTGCACAGGGAACAATGGGATGTCCTCATCTTTCTTGAGCGTCTTATAAATCTTCTTAAAGTTGATCATATCCTCAGGCCCAATCAGCATCAGGCTGAGACCCTCATTGGTGGCACGAGCAGTCCGACCACTTCGGTGGACATAGATCTCCGAGGTGCGAGGGACCTGCCAAAGGCAGAACTCAGTCAGCACGAACCACCCAATGCTGGCCCCCTGCAGCCTCCCCGTCGGAGCACCACGGGCAGACCGTGCCCTTTCCGAGCCCCACACTCATACTGTCCCAGGGCTGCCTGCTCCCTGGGCAGGCTCTGCCCTCCCATAATCCCACCCCGGGAGCGGCCCTCATAACCACTACACCGGACAACACATTAAAGGTGCCAGTGACATCTTTCCATGTCAGGCCTTCTAAGTGAGGAAACTGCACCAGTTTCATTAATCATGATCAGCACTTACTACGTGATGACACTGCTAAGCCCTCTGCCTACACCATGCCATCCATTCTGAACACGAAATCAATGCTTTCCTGATTATCCGTATTATAGATCCGGAAAGAAAACACAGATGCTAAGCAATTCCTCCTACTTGATCCAACTAAGCGGTGGAACCAAGATGTAAGCAGGCCAGCTCCAAATAAACTAACCCCTGAGTTGTGATGCTTCTGTTCCAATATTTCACCCACAGATAAACGTGGCATGCGTGCTGAGAGCTCCTCCCTCCACCTCCCCATGACTCACACCATTAATCAAGCAGAGCAGTCTTCTCCGCAGAGCCCAAACAATGCTCACTATCTTTTCTTTTTGTATAAAGGAAGGAAGCAGGCAGGAATGGAGGTAAGTAGGCAAGCAGCAGGAAGGCAGGAGGAAGCATATCTTATCTAGTTTTTCACGCTGATTGTTCCCCCAGTCATAGGTAGTGAACTCAGGTCCTTGGGCTTTATGTGGACTACACTGGAGGTGCAAACTTAATGCCTGAGCCACCAGGGTGTGCCCTGCTCAGTATCTTTTTAATGCAATGCTCTATACACTAGGAGCTGTTCACAACGGTACTAAAAGTAGGTCTACCATGTCCCATTCTTCACTTCCAGGCTAAAAGCACAGCTCCTCACCCTGACACTAGGGGCCTTTAGTGACCTGCTCCCAGCGTGTTCCTCCAGACTCCAGGACGCCCTCTCCCAGTGCCTACATTCTCACTCTGGACAGCTGGACACTTCCATATTCTCTGGCCTCCTTACTTTCCTCCCTTTACATGCCTGCATCCTCTCCGTCTTTTGGAAAGCCCTTCCCAACCTCCCAAACCAGGAGTCACCTCTTTCTCTCTTTATTTTGCAACTTTCTAGTATCTCGTGCCTTAACTTCTGTTTATAGTCATCTCTTTTAGTGGATTTCATACTTCTGAGAGGCTGGGACTAGACTTTGTTTATCTGGCTCTCTCTCATAAAGACTGACGCATCCTCTTAAAAAGAGGGAGAAAGAAACTTGCTAAACTGAACAGAAACTAAATGATTTTTAAAAGAAAAATTAAAGAGAAATAACGCCACTGTCTTAATAGCTACCACTTATTTATAGTACTTACACCATGCAAGGTACCTGGGTCGCAATAGATATTTACTTCTTGAATATCTCTATAGGGGTTGGTGGCATTATGATTCCCACTTTACAAATGACAAGCCCAAAGCTAAGCAGCTATGAAGCACCAGAGGAAGGTTCAAACCCTGCAGTCTGGCTGCAGAGCCTGGGTAACTACGCACCACCCGAGGTTAACAGCAGGTGTGTGCACTAGAATTAATGTTTCCGTCAAGAAAAGCTACATTTACCATGTGCCTAGGCTATGCCACGTGGCTTTGCACTCTCTTCACACTCAGTAACCTACTACACCTTAGTAAGAACCGACAAGTAGGTACTGTAAGAACTGCCATTAACGTCTGAGAAAAAGCAAGGCACGAAGGCTCGCCCGAGGTTCCGCCGCACAAGCAGGACTGCGGCCAGGCAGCGCTCAGCGCCACATCCTGCAACCAGCGTAACCGCGCTGCATGCGGACTTTAACGTCCACTTCCCGGAGACACTAAGACCAACCCATCAACATCTAGGAGCCTGACGGAGTCAAAGAGAGGAATTAACTAACATCAGATGATGTCAAGACTTGTTCTTCTAAACAACCATCACCAGTATCCCCGACGTGGCCAGAGCTGGTCACTAGAGATATCTGTTGCAGGAGGCCTTGGGACAAAAAAACCCCGTGTTCGCTTCAAAATTTCTTCATTTAGAAAAATTAACATTGTTAAAATGGCCATCTTACCCAAAGTGGCATACAGGTTTAATGCAATCCCCATAAAAATTCCACTGGCATTTTTTTTCAGGGAGATAGAACAAGACATTTAAAAATGTGTATGGAAACATGAAAGACTTCACACAGCCAAATCAACCATAGGAGAAAGATGAAAACTGCAGGTCTCACACTCCCAAACCTTGAGCTATACGACACAGCAGTAACAATCCAACTGTGGTACTGAAACAAAAACGGGCACACAGATCAGTGGAACAGAAGTGAATCAGCAGAAGCAGACATATAGATGGTCAGCTAATTTATGACAATGGAGGAAGTCTTTTCAACAAATGGCATCTGGAACACTGGACAGCCACATTCAAAAGAATGGATCTAGGCACCCACTGCGCCCCAATATCATACATAAGCATTAATTCAAAATAGAGAAATGGATATAAAATTGGAAACCACAAAATACTTAGAAGAAAACATAGGCGGTTAAAGTTTCACAACATCGGTATTAGAGATGCCTTTGGGGACGGAACTGGTAAAGGAAACAAAACCAAACAGACAAACTGGGGCTACTTCAAACTAAAAAGTTTCTGACAGTGAAGGCAGCTATCACCCAAACAAACATGTTTTTGATGGGAGAAGACATCTGCACATCAAACATCTTTAATATCCGGAAGATATAAAGAATTCATGAAACTCAAAAAATGGGCAAAAGACCTAAATAGACATATCTCCAAAAAATATACTGATGGCCAGCAGGCACATGAAAAGATGTTCCTCCTCGCTTGTTATCAGCAAGACACGACTGCGCCTGTGAGGACAGCTGTTTCCAAAGACCGGAAATAAGTGCTGGAGAGGACGCAGAGCGAAGGCGGGCGGAGTGTGCACGTGGAAAGCAGTGCGGAGATGCCCCCAGAAAAGTGAGAATGATAATTCCAATTGATCCCACCTCCTACCTCTGAGTATTTACCTGAAAAAAAACCCACTAATTCAGAAATGTATGCACCCCCATGTTTACTGCAGCATTATTTACAACAGCCAAGAATGAGACACCACCCAAATGCCCAGTGACAGATAAATATGGTACACACACACACACACACACACGCACACTATACAATCCCCTCAGAAGATAAGATCCTGCCATTTCTAACAACATGGATGGAACTAGAAGGGATTATGCTCAGGGAAATAAGTCAGAAAGAACAAGACAAACAGGATGATCTCACTCATTTGTGGAATATAAAGAAACAGACAAAACAAAAACCAACCCTGGACACTGACGGGAACAGAGGTGACCAGAGGGGACAGGGGTGGGAGGATTCGAACAGTGAGTGCTGGAAGGGGTCCAGGGGATGGTGCTGGAAGCCTTGCCAATGTGGTGGTGCCATGGTGCTCTCATATATCTGATGCCTCGTGAACCTGCACATCTAAATTTGTTTTGAAAATCAAACTTCCTTACCTGGTAATGAATGACATGCTGGACTTTAGGAATATCCAGGCCCCGAGCTGCCACATCTGTCGCCAGGAGAACACAGCTGTGGTGGAGAGAGAAAGCTGATCAAAGACAACTAACTGCTGTCATTAATCAAATCACCACATCCTTACTGCCAGCGCAGTCTAATCACCACAGTTCTAACACTCTAGACACGACGTGGTGATGCAGGGGCGCACATTACCTTCCCAAGGGACACGCATGGCTGATCGGGTGTAGACACCTGAACCCCAAGCCGCCCTGTAATAACGAAGTGAATCGGACGAGGCCATGCGCACTTTCATTCCCCATCACCATCCCGCCTGCGTTGCCAGTGACAGACACGTGCCCCCCTTCTCAAACAGCGGGCGCTCCTGCCTCCAAGCTCTCACGCTTGCTACCCCTTAGACCTTCCTCAGATCCTCACATGTCCTTCTCTCGGCCACTCTCTGCTCGGACCTCACACCTTACCAGACACCTCCCCGACCACACTCCCAGTCTCCTCTCCCCACTCCCTGGTACAACGTAACATCAGCGCCATCTGACATACTACAATCTTTCAAACTTCTCATCTCCCTCCAGGAGAACTTAAGCTCTGTGAGAGCAAAGATTTTGCATATTCACTGCTCTGCTGTCAGCCCCAGACCAGTGGTTCATGGAAAGCAGTCAGTAATATTTCTTGGTGAAGTTTCTTAACATGTGTGTAGTTTGAGGAAACTCTAAAGCACTGAGGTATGTCTTAAAAACTTAAGATTCGGGCACACCCCTAGTGGCCTAGCGGTCTATCACACCCTGGGAGCAATCCTGCATACATGCCGAGGTCCTGAGTTCAAGACCCAGGGCTGGAGCTGGGACAACCAATGTGAACAACTCAAGAAAAATAAAGTGCTTCTTCTGCCTCTCTCTTCCTGTCTACGCCTTTCATTAAAATCAAAACAAAACAAAAACCCTTCAGGGTCCCCACTCCCGCTCCGAACGACTGAGGTATATGATGCAAACTAAATATAAAACACTGAACGACTGCTGTTACGTCAAGGTCAGCAAGCCTTAGGTAAGAGTCAGATAGTTAATGTGTTGGCTGTGTGGGTGACGACAGTCTCGCTGAAACCCTTCAGCTCTATCAGAGTGAAAAGGGGTCAAAGACACATAACGGGTCTTCTGCTGTTCCAGCGACACTTTACATATAAACACGGAGCCGGCTTGACCTGCGGGCCACCGCGCACCGGATGATCACAAACGAGCGAGTCTACCTACCCACGTCCACAGGAGACAAACCAGACACACAAACTGACACTCTGTAATCCAACACAACATAGCAAAAATAGCTCATTCAGAGTTGGCCCCAGCCCCCATCCTGATAACCTGTCCCTGCTCCTGAGCGCCAGTCTGACCCTAAGGCAGAGGGACAATGACACCATGGGAGGACACAGCATGGGCTCCCGAGTTCAAGAGGCTGGTCTGAAGCCCAGATCTGTCACTTCCAGACGGAGAAATACTGAGCGAGCAGATGTGCTTTCTAGACCCGACTTTTCATCTGTAGTATCAGGACAAGCAGCAGAATGAAAGCCAGCATGCTATGTGCCAGGCATTGTTCCTAAAACATCAGAAGTGAACCTTCAGAAACCAGTCCTCCTACCACCCTCAGAGATCGTCCCTGCTATGCTAATATGAGAAAACCGAAGCAGAGGCTGCGTATCATCTGACCTGCCAGACCTCAGGCAGTCTAGTTCCAGAGTCTGTCTGTCTGTCACAGTCTGTCTGCTTTCTCAAAGGTATTAGAAGTGAATGATGTGATAATGTCTCCACAAATGCACAGCACTTGTGTTTGCTGACAGTTGTCACCTTACCCATTATCATGGAAGTGTCCTTTGGGCACTGCCAGTGACCAGATACACCAGCCGAGGGTGAGCCTGCCTCCAGCTGCACAGAGAAGGCGACCTCCTACTGATAAGGTCCCCGGGAGAGAGGTGCGTCCCACCCTCCTGCCCAGTGACTTGGCCCAGTGACTAGAGACTGGACAGGCCTGACTTACTCTTCCAGGTGGGCAAACTGCTCCAGATTTCTGAGTCTCTGCTTCTGGTGCATGCAGGCGTGGAGGGTCAGTGGCATGATATCCAAGACTTTGAGGAGCCCAGACAGGCGCTTGATGCAGGAGATACTGTTGGCGAACACCAAGGAGCGGCCTGGGTGCTGCATCAGGAAGTAGTAGAGGTAACAATCCTTCTCGTCGTTCTCACAATGAATCTTGGTCTCCACGAGTGTCTCCACAGTGGCCTCTTTCCTTGTGAGGTCGATGACCTTGGGCTTACCCCTCATGCCAACCTTCTGCATGAGGAGGTCAAGTTTGGCAGCCTTGTCGATTTTTTTCATTTTCTTCTTGTGAAGGATTCGAGCAGGAGCTTGATGTACCAGGGTCAGGGTGGCAGAAAAAACAAGTGTCTGTCTCTTCGGGTTGTACTGGGAGTCATTGAGCATCTCTAACAGCTGTGAGAGCTCAGCAAAGTGACCTTTCTCAACCATCCGGTCAGCTTCATCGATCACCAGGCACCTGCAGATCCAGAGACCCACATGGATGAGGTTAGCGGCAGGTAAAAGGAGTCATCTACCACAGCACCCCCACGACACACCTGCCACCGCCACCAGGGCTTCAACTAATCTCTGACAAGCATCTCTGACTTTCTAAAGGTCAAGGTCTGCTGGTAGCACACCCCGGCACTTGTGACAGGGAGAAGGTACTGCACAGACTGCCATGTGGTGCCCACTACAGAACAGGAGGTGAGGAGGAGAGGGGCGGTACAGTCTCTCACCTGAGCTGCCGGAGGTTGCTCAAATGAGGGTGCTTTTCTTTAACCAGCTCCCACAGCCGGCCCGGAGTAGCAACCACAATCTCGGGTTGACGATTCAGCATCCTCTGCTGTTTCTGCGCAGACATTCCACCCACCAAAATAGCGGTTTTAATTCCTAGAGTTCACAAAAATGTAGGGGACACTGTTACTCGTGCTGTTATTTGCTTCCATGGTTGAAAAGAACCCCGAGATCCGCAGAGGCAGCCAGTAACCAGCACAGCTCCCCTTTCCATAAGAGCTAGAGCAGGGGGCTGCCTGACTGGCGGTGCCATGCCTAGAGGCTTCCACATCTGGGCTCTACTCCCCTAATCTCTCCTTTCCACCATCTCCCCTTCGACCATGGAGGGACTGGATTTAAACCCAGGCACACTTACTACATTCAAAGCTACAGAAAACCTGAGGATCGAGTCCATGCCATACCAGGAATACTAAGAGCTGCGGCACACCCCAGGAAGCCCTACTACCCCTCAGCAAGAATGAATGAGGGTCTCCTCTCATGCCTAGCTCCCTATTTCCTCTCTCATGCAGGACTCCTCAAGGTACCCGGTGTGGAACACACACACACAGAATCACACAGGCAAAAGCACTTGCAAAAGTGCCTTGGGCAGAGTAAGAGTTGGTAAATAACCTGCTCTTATTCTAAAACTCGAATTCTCAAGGAATTCTGAGTTAGGTTCTAATGCCTTTAAGACAGAGGTCAGTATCTTTTTCTTAGAGGACAAAGGTAAACATCTGACTCTGTGGGCTAAGGGGTCTGTCAAACTGCTGACTACCTAGCCCACCAGGCTGAGCTGCACAGAAGCAGTCCTAACAACGCACAGGCAAGTGAAGTGACTGCAGCCCAGCTAAACTTTACGCCAACAGGCAGTCTGTCCACCCCTGCTGAGACATCCATTAGAACCAGTACCTTCATTTCCTATGCATCTAGAATGGAATTAGCGATGTATCACCCTTGGAAAAAATACACAAAGTGTCTTTTAAACAATTTTCAGGAGGGCTTAATCCTCTGGCAGATGAGAAGAGTTTCTGATCAGGACAGTCACCCTGCCCTCCAGCCTCAAGGGTCCGCGCAGGAAGTATTTCACAGATCTAACCCTCACCCGTAAACTTGGCCACAGCATCAACGTGCTGTTTGACCTGGACTGCCAGCTCTCGCGTGGGAGTCAGAACCAGTCCAAGCAGAGGACGCTGGGGAGATGCTTTACTGGAGGCAGCTGACTCTTGTAACTTTCCACTCTGCTCTTCCTCAAGCTTTTCCTTGTTGTCCTCATCCTGCTTGGGGAGGGGCTTCTCCCTGATCAGAGAAGAAGGTCCTTCGCCAGCATCATCATCACAGAAGGGCAACGCCTGCTCCGAGACGGCAGCTCCAGTCTCGATGGAGGGCGCTGTCACCGTCCCGTCAGCCACATGCTCCGCAGGCAAAGCTCCAAGCTCAGCTCCAGCCCCGCGTGGTGCCTCAGCCTCTGCTAGGACCCCAGCTCCGGCCTCCGCAGATGGCGCTCCAGCGTGACGTGCGGCCGGGCTGGATTTCTTGCTGCCCTGCCACTGCAGCACTGCGTGAATCATCGGGATAGCAAAGGCCAGAGTTTTCCCGCTGCCTTAGAAGTAAAAATGACAAAAGCAAAGCTGAGAGTGTGCGCTGACAGAGGCATACATTTTTGTCGGGGGTTCCTACTATACACAAGAGAAGGGACCTTGAAATAGCCAAGCGCCGCTCTGACCACTCAAAGCTCCTCTGCTCCGCACACCCCCCCCCCCCCCCAGCAATGCAACCAGGGGCCTCTGCAATTACGAGCGAGGGCAAGTCTGCCAGGCTGACACTGAGGTCTGGGGTCACCGATGATAAGACACAGACCAGCATGCAAGCAACGGAACCGAGAGAAAGGGGCAAGTTATGTGTATGTGCTGTTGTTGAGAAGAAACACCATGTTAGGGTGTGGGGGGAATAGAAATCTACACTGTTTTCCAAGATCTTTTTTGTTGAAGGACTAAAAGGAAATTTTCTGAGTTTTTTCAGAAAATTTTAAAATAACATACTTTTGTCTATGCTTGAGTACTTTTCAAATTTTGGTCTCTGAATGTATAAAGTACCTCAAATTCATGTCATCTGGAAAGTGGAACAAACAAAACACCTCAACCCGAGAATTTAAGGTAGTTCGAGTGGTGACATGAATGACCAGGAGGAAGACACCGTTAACACAGGCCTCAAGAAGTTTTCCCAAATAATTTTCAGTGCAAATGAATGACTCTCAGTAAACAAAAAAGCCCACACAGAGACACAAGGTATTCTAAGCACGAACAAAGCAACAAAAAAGTGTAAAAACAGATGGAGAAAATTTCATGTAAGAAAAACAGCACTTCCATCAGAAACAAAGAAGGCTCTCAGAAGGCAGTGTAACACCTTTACGAAGACCTGAAAAAAAATCATGACACTCTAGAAATCTATTCAGCAAAAATCTGTTTCAAAACAAACATAAATAAAGACTTTTTTAGGCCCAAGAAAGCGGAAATAATTCATCATTAGCAGGTCTGACCACAAGAAATATTAAAGTTTTTCATGCAAAAGAAAAGATAGCAGATAAAAATCTAAATCTCCACAAAGAAATGAAAGCATCAAAAATGGTAACATGGTAAATCTAAAAGACTTAGTCTTCTTACTGAAACATCTCCAAAAAATGAGTGACTGTTTAAAGCAAAAGTAATAAAAATGCATTATGAAATTCCTAACATAAGGTATAAAACAAAAAGCATGAATAAGAGGAGAAAAGGAAAAATATTCTTCTATTTCTTGTACTGTCTGTATAGGAGCATATTATCACCTGAAGGCAGACTAAGCTATCTTAAATATATATAATGTGAATCCAGAAGCAACCCCTGAAACATCTTTACAGAGAACTATAGCTAATAACTAGATAAAATAAAATGGTATCGCACAAAAAGCTCAATCCAAAAAAAAGGCAGGAGAATAAAAGGAACAGATAATAACTAGAAGAAACAGAAAAAAATAGCAAATAACAGATTTAAACACAACCATCATCAAGAATCACATTAAATATAAATGACTTCAACACCCCCAGTTAAAAGATTGTCAGTTTAAACAAGACCCAATTATGTGCTGCCTGCAAGCATATATAAAGCAGCACTTTATTAGTGTTTCTATATAAAGACGACAGCCCTGGTAGCTCAGGTGTTAAGTTCTTGCCGGGGCGTAGTCCACACACTGTCAAGGACCCAGGTTCAAGACCAGGGGTAATTAACTAAAACGAACAACTAAATAAAAATGCTGTTTCTCTCTCCTCCTGCCAGCCTGTTACCTGCCTACCTTCATTCTTGCTAGCGTTCCTTTCTCTTTAAAAACAAACCAATGTGCAGACATCAAAGTCTTTTAAAATATGGAAAAGACACCTCATGTAACATTAAGCAAAATAAAGCTAGAATAGCTTCAGTCATACCAAACAAAGGAAATTTTAGAACAGACAATACTTTCATGGATAAAGAAAACCATCTGATAATGAAAAGGAGTGGAGTTCATTGAGAGGATGCAACAGTTCTAAACACTGACGCACTTAATAAGAGCTTCAAGACAGATAAAAGAACAACTGAATTGCAAGTAGAAAACTATCACTTAAGGAAAAATTACACAAAAATTTCTAACATATCAAAGCAATTAAAAATCATCCTACAAAGAAAAACACAGGCCCAGATGATTTCTATCAAATATTTAAGGACGAGAAAATACCAATTCTATACAAACTCTTTCAGAAAATTAAAGAGATGAAGTCATTCTGAGATCTGCATTTCTCCCAATTCTTATAAGAAAAAAAACTCAAATTTGCAACCAAATTTTGGCAAATCAAATCCAACAATATATAGAATACATTGCAACCAAATTCAGTTTATCCCAGAGATATACCAGTTTAGTTCAGTATTTGAAAAATCAATCAGTATGATTTATCATATAAAAAGGTTAAAACTGAAAAGCTACATAATATACACTGAATAAAAATAAAACTCCAACAATCATTCCTAATAAAAACTTCCAGAAAACTAATAGAAGGGAATTTCTCAAACTTATAAAAGGCATCTACAAAAAAATTACAGCTAACATCATACTAAATGATGAAAGACAAATGTTTCCCCCAAAATCAAGAACAAAAGCAATGATGCCTACTATACCACTTCAATTCAAAACTGTGTAAGAGATTTTTAGTGGAATAAATAAAAATAAAACGACATTAAGACTGGATGATATAATCATCTTTGTAGAAAATCCTACGGTATCTTCCAAAAAGTACTTGATAATATCCAGACAATGGCTATACACAAATCCTTCAAAAATGACTATTAGCAACAGAAGAAAAATAATTTTTTAAAGGAAAAGGTAAAGGCAAGCAGGCAGACAGAAGAGAGGAGGATGATGCCCTTTACTTTTATTTAATTTTACATCTTGGCTGTTCTCCCCAGACTGGGATTTGAACCCGGATCCTATGTGGCCAGTGCTTTGGTTGGAGGCAGCTGATCAAACCACTACTCCATCAGCGTATGCCCAGAAGTAGAAAACTTTGTTACCATTTACAATAGCATCAAGTATAAATGAGGCTAACTCTAACAGTAAATATGTACACACTGAAAACTATAAGACACTAAGAAAAATTAAAGTCCTAAAAAAATGGAGAGATGTACCACATTTAAAGATCGGAAGATACGATATTGTCAAGATGTCATTCGTCCTGTTTGCTCTATAATCAATGCAATCCCAATCTAAACAATGGCAGCATTTTTGTAGAAATTGACAAGCTAGATGATTTTGAAATTCCTAAAGGAATGCAGAGAGCCTAGTAGAGTCGAAATAAATAAAAAGGAGCAAAACTGGAGGACTTACCCTGCCTGATTTTAAGACTTAAAGTTACTGAACCCAAGACAGGTATTTTATAGACAAATAGATGAATGGGCAAATAAAGACTCCAGAAATAGAACTACATCATTATTTTCAAAAAAGGGGCAACGACAATTCAGCAGAGAAAAGCTCGTTTTCAACAAACAGGGCTTGGATAATTAGATATCCATATGCACAGAATAAAAACAAAAACGAAACTTTGATCTATATTGCTCACCATAAATAAAAGTTAACCCAGTAAGGATCATAGACTGAAACTTAAAGCCCCAAACTGTTCACACTTCTAGAAGAAGACATGAGAGAATCTTTGTGATCTTAGGTTAGGTAATTCTTAGATAAGCACATGCACAAAAGAAAACAATCATCTGAACTTCATCCAAACAAAGTAGTCCTATTATTTGACAAAGTAAAGAGAATGAAAAGACACGCCACAGACTAAGAAAAAATGTATCTGCTAAGGTGTATCACAGATACATAATGAAGTCTGTAACAGGTAAACGCCCAATTTAAAACTGGGCAGAACTGGACCCCACTAAAGAAGAGAACACAGGTGATAAAGGACACCTGAAAAGATGCTCAACTGTCACTAGGGAAATGTCAATCAAAGTCACAGGAAAAAAACACTACAATTTACAACATCTAAAATAAAACAGAAGGAAGACTGAGCATACTAAGCACAGGTGAGAACATGAACCGATTCAAATTCTCCTAACACCTGGTGGTAAATGGTGGCATCACTGGAAAACTCATAAAAAATGCACTTTTCCCTAGCTGTGAGGCTTAGCCACTACACACCCAGGTGCTTACCTAATAGAAATTACTGCATATCTACGTGCAAGGACGGATAAACCAATACTGATGACAGCTTTACCTGTAATAGTCAAAACTGTAAGACAGACGTCCATCAACATAACGTGATGCTACCGGCACACAACGGAGGAACATTCGTCAACCGAAAGGAGCTACACGCCAGTATTTGCAACATGGCTGAAGTGAAGTTCATTTGAATGAAAAAGCAGACTCCCCGGCTCCCCGGCTCCCCGCTAAACCCGAAATCAGTCTATACTGTGTGATTCCATTACGTTCAATTCTGGAAAGCCTGTCAGAGGCTGCCGGGGAATGAACAGGAAGGGAACCCAGGGACGAAGAGGTTAAAGGGGCTCTGATTTTTGGGGGGTGATGGACGCAGACATCATATATACGGGTGTAAACACAGCCCCAAAGGTCTTTTTGAGTCTCGGACCTGCAAACAGAGCACCCGTGGGAACAGACAGACAGGAGCTGCTAGGAATCCAAGTCTCCGGCTCTAGTGAGTGGCTCACACGCCTCGCCTCAGCCTTCAGAAACCTGCCTGCAGGCTTCTGCACTTACAAACAGAAAGCAGAATGCTTAACACAGAGAGCTGGGTACAGGCAGGCGCCACCGCCTTCAGATGTGCAGCTTTAAGGACGCTGTCTCTCCTCCGTGAGGCTGTTTCCTCGCCAGTAAGACGGGTACAATAATGAAATCGACTTCAGGGCGGTTGTGAGAACTGAGTTTGTTAATACAATGCACTTCATACACGGTACAAGATGCGTTTTAAATGCCCAGTAATGACTCTAAGGTATTATTACCTCCATTTGCCTTTCTCCTGGGGTTTCCTCCCTTCCATCTAAGTATCTCTTACGTAGGAGCTCACCCCACATTTCCTGACCACTCTTGCAGAAAACCAAGTCACACAGTGTCCACATGGCCTAGTTCTATGCTACGGAACACAGAAGCCATGGGCCACTTGTAACTGTTGAGCATTTAAAAATGTGGGTACCTGGGTGCACCTGGTGGCCGAGGGGTCTACACACCCCGGGAGCAGTCCCACTTACCTCCCAAGGCCCCAGGGTTAGAGACCCAAGGACCAGGGACAAGGACAACCGCAGGTGAATAAAGTAAGAACGAATAAAGTGCTTCTTCCTCCCCTTTCTGCCTCTCTGCCTACTCACTTTCATTCCTGCATGTACCTTTCCTTTAAAAAAAAAAAAAAAAAAAAAAAAAAGTGCTTACTCTAAATTGAGATGTTGCAAATCACAACACATCAGATTTTGAAAAGGTAGTATAAACAAAATACCCCCATTTAATTTTACATCAATTATGTACTGAAATATTTTTACATAATTGGTTAACTATGCTGCTAAAATTAATTTTTCACATGCTTCGTTTTATCTTTTAAAAATAAGGCTCCTAGAAAATATAAAATTACATATGTGGTGCAACTATATCTACAGAGCCATCTAGAGACATCCAGACAGACAACCTTCTATTGGCTACTGCTGCTCTACTGGGCTAACATATCCCAGCAGCCCAAGTGCCTATTCTCACTGAACAATGCCTCGTCCTAGTCCCACACCCCTGAATCTGCACAAAATCCACCAATGATTTCAAATCCTTCCAAAGACATTAGGTCCACCAACTCTCATGGCAGTCCCTTTTATCTTTGGACAGCTTGAGAATTAGATACACATTCCAGTAGCAAACATCTCTCCTCCAGAGGCCTATCTTCATCCTACTTTATCCACCTGAGCCACTCAGAAATGGCTCAAAAATAAGGGAAAAAATATTTACAATGTTCTATGTAAACTTACTGCACCATTTACCAAAACGTACACAGTAGACATAGGCACTGCTGTTATCTCATTTTCTATAAAGGGGACTACAGGACCCAGAGAGAGAGAGCGACGGCCTAGGGTATAAATTGGCAAGTGGCAGACTCCAAGCCAGAACTGGATGGCTCTGAAAATCTTCGTTCAAATTGCCTCTGTGCTATGTTCCCCACATGACCCTGTACCCCGGCCATCCCGCCTGTCAGCAGCCAATCCAGAAGCAATCTTACCCTGATCAAAGAAGGATGCCCTTACCTGTCTCGGCAGCCCCAAGGATGTCCAGCTTGTCACGGATGGCAGGTGCCAAGGTCAGAGCTTGAATTGGTGTGGGTGCAGAGAAACCTAGAAAGCTGAGTGCTCGGAGAACCGGTTTGGGTACAAAAAGATCCTTCCATGCTGATACATCTGTCTTCTGGTCTTGTATCTCTGGCATCCATGTCTTCGCTTTTTTAGGTACCTTGGTGGTATTCTGGGAAGGATTCAATTTGTTTTTCCCTTTCTTTTTCTTCTTTTTTGGAACAGTCTGGGACAAACTTTCTGATGCCATATTCCCTACCTCTGGACCAGGACACACTGTGCCAGCCCCCTGAGACTCTAGCTCAGCCTCTTTAACCTCAAACTCTTTCTGGGTACTGATGCCTTCCATTTCCACATCTTTACTCTTCTTCAACTTCATCTTTTTCCTCAAGGAGCTAGATTCTCCATCGTCCTCTCCTTCTGAAACTGCTTGTGCCTTTCTCTTCTTGGGTTCCTCCTTTGAGAAGAGACTGGAAGGATTCTTGGCGGGAGAGACCAACCGGTAATCTGTCAGTTCCTCAAAGCACACTAAGTCATCCATCTGCCCGTCTACAAACATATTTGGGTCAATCTTCACCTGCTTCCATTTTCCCACAACTTGGATCCCCTTTGTCTGAAATTTGCCATAGTTTGGTGTCTTTGGGCTTGATTTTGCGTCTTTTAACTTCATGGTTGCTGAAGAGGAGAGAAAAGTCCCATTAGGTTAGTCACTGAGCAGCATAGCGTTTTAAGGCACCGAGTATTTCCTGTGTTGTCTCTAGAGAATTAGGCCCTCCAAGGAAGCCAGGACATAAAGATGGCTCTGATGCAGACATTTCCAGCTAGAGAAGATCAAAGAGGTTAACAAATCATGCAAAGAGCAGGCAGCTTGGCCTGGAACATAGGTGAAACAGGAGATGGAGCAAAGACAAAAGAAATTAGATCTGATTTGGATTCCACATCCTATAGTAATTCCTTGTGTGTCTTTGGAGAGCCCGAATTTTCTGAACCTCAGTGTTCTCATCCTTTAAAAAGGGGGCAGGGCTTAATAACTAAGCCGCAAAATGTTTTCTGAAAATACAGTTATGTAAAGGATGGAAGATGAACCAAGACATTTTGAAGGCAGACTAGCAAACTCACAACTAGGGTTTTCTTTCTTTTTTCCCCCCATTTCCTTTTTGGAGACGGGGGGTCTTGAAAGGCCTAGGTTTATTAAAAGTGCACTGAGCTGTCTTTCTTCAAGTCTTGGTTCAGGAGAATACACCCCTCTTTACCAAATGGTTTAAGACCCATCCAGCTTTTCCCTTACATCTTAAAGGCTTTAGCAACCACTTAAGCACGAGTCCTTGGAGTGGAACTCAATTCGGAGCCTCCCTTTTCAGAAAGGTCAAGAAAAAGAAGAGATCCCGGGGGGAAAAGTCAAAGCTAAACCTTGATCCAAATCCAGACCCACTACCAGTCAGTCTCCAGCCGTGGGTCTGTGCGGCCCCACAAATCTTCGTGAACCTCAGCGTCTCCGCCAGCAAAACGGCGCCGAGGAGGGTGCCCGGCTCCCACACAAAAGGTGACGCACATCGGAAACCGCCGAGCAGGGCGCCTCACAGCAGGCGCCTGAGCGCAGAGCGGACTGGCCCCCGCGCCAGGACCCCGCACCAGGGCCCCGCGCCAGCCGCCTCGCCGCGGAGGCTCGCGCAGCGGGGCGAAGACGCGCAGAACCGCGCGCGGAGCGAGGGCCCTGCCCGGGGCGTCGGCGCGGTCTCAGCACGCCAGCAGCCCGGCGGCCGCCCTCTCTGGTCCCGAGAACGCAGCAGCCTAGAGAAGCCCGAGATGGAGTCCGAGGGCCTGTCCCCACGCCCTCTCCCGCGCCGGCCCCAGTTCTCCGACTCACCGCGCGCGGAAGCCGCGGCTGACCCGCCCACGCTGGCCAACGAGCTCCAAATCCCTCGTGACCGCCGCTCAGCTGCAGCGTCCACCGCAGTTCCGGGGCGGGGCCACCGCATGCGCGCGAGCGAGCTGCGACCGGAAGTCCCACCCCCATTCTAGACACCGCCTCCTGATTCGCTGCCGCTAGATCGCGGGCTTCTGCCTTCCTCGCGAGATCCCGTAGATGGCAGTGCTGGTTTTCTGTGGCCGGTTGGGCTTAGAGAGCAGGCGCAGCGCAAGGGTTGCGCTGATGCCCTGCAAAGGACTCTCGCGGGGAACGCAGGATTTCATATAGTCTTGGTCTCGTGGCTATTCACGTATTGAGAACCTACTGTGTGCCTGGAACTCTACACCATCCCAGTCCTAAGGATTCTCGCCCTCATGAACTAATCACCCCAAATTCTTGATTTGTTGGTCTGAAAATTGAAGCTGTAATTCACAAAATAGGTTTACTTAGTCCCAGAAGAATTGCAGTTGGTGAATGCATGTTATGTTGGGCCATATGTAATTTGGAGGAACAGAAGTTTGTTTCTATAAAGGTAAAGACACAATTCAAGGGATTTTTCTAAAGGAAAGGCCACTGAATAGAGCGCTAGCTGGTGGCTGCTTCTCTTTGGTTTACAGCCTTTCTTATCAGTGGGGCTGTTGCTGCGCAGAGTAAACCTTCCTCTACTGTAGGAGACTTTCTCTTAGAAGAGGAGCAGGCAGGCCTCATGATGGCTAAGATCACTGTGAGAGCGCCCTCTACCGGCCCTTCCGACTCCAATTCTAGCTCAGGTTTCCCCTGCAAATTTCACAGCTTGTGCAAAGTCTGAAGTCAAGAGGCAGGACTGACTTTCTGTTTGGTTCCCCAGGACACGAGCACAGCAGTGAGCTTGGGGAGGAAAGCAGAAACTAGGTCACTGAGGGTTTGCTCATCCTCCTTAAAGAACTTGGGCTCCCACCTGAAGGCCGCAGGGGCCACCGTGTTGGGGGGTGGGGGGTCAACATCTCCCCTGTGTACCCCAGCTGTCAACAGGTCTCCTCTTGTGTTGTCCCTGTGTCTGGTCATAACAATGAGAAATGATGGTGATGATGGTGGTAGAGGTGAAGATGATATGGGGAGTACATCAGATCCTGTTCCAGCAGCGCTGGAGGCAGGTAGAGAACAAGGTGGGATGCATATGTTTTCATGGGTCGCCAGCTTGGCCTTGGTTTACGGCGAGTGCCTCAGCAGCCTGGTCCCAGGAGGGGCTGGCCACCTCCCCAGTCCCCACCAGTTCCCTTGTCTCACCTTCCTGGTTCTTCTTGGCCCCACAATCTTAGGTTCTTCTCTTCAGTCTCCAAAAGGAGTTTCAGGACCATTGAAAGCGTTTTTGTTAAGAAATGTCTTAGTGGAGAGTAAAAGAAAAAACACTCTCAAGACTGGGAGTGGGCCTTCCTATGAAAGGAAGAAAGGACAAGGAAGCAGAGTCAAGAGATGACCCTGGACTTGGAAGGCAGAAAGTTTTAAAGGGATGTAGCATTTCTGTAAGTTTTTCAAGCCTCCACGAAGATGAGAAAACTGGACTGATAAGGCCTCCCAGAAAACAGAAGCCACAAACTCCTTGGAAACAACCAGATCCCTGGAAAATTTCACAAAATGCCATCCCTGCCTACCTCATTGCATTTTAAATACCTGTGGCTACTACTCTTTCATAAGCATCCTTTTCTAGGCACATCGATAGGAGCTCAGAAGCCCCTTCCCATGCCAGCCAGAGGATATATGTGGCCACCTCAGCCCTGCGGGATAGCTGTTCCCTGCTCCCCACAGCCCTGTGCCCCACTGCTGTCTCTAATGAAGTTACTGAGTTGCAGCACGTTATAACACCTGGGAATTCTTTCTTGGTCATTCACCACTGAATGCCTACATCAACTTTCTATGAGCCAGGTATTGAGAACTGTTTTGTTGATTAACTGCTTTTCCTGCTGTCTGGCCCTGGTTAGTTGGTTTTTCTGCCCTCTGAAAATAGACTGGTATTTTTACTTAAATATTAGCAAACCAATTCCAACACTTCATCAGAATGGTCATCATGATCATGTGGAATGTATCCCAGGGATGCGAGGATGGTTCAGCACATGTAATTGTATTAATGTCATACACCATATCAGTAAGTGCAAGAAGAAAAATCACATGGTCATATCTACAGACGCAGAGAAAGCTTTTGACAAGATTCAACACCCAGCTGTGATAAAAAAAATAAATAAAACACTGCATAAAATGGGGGTACAAGGTATACACCTCAACATAATAAAGGTTGTATAAGATAAACTCACAGCCAACATTATAGTCAATGGCAAAAAAATTGAAAGCATTTCCTCTATGCTCAACAAGAAGACAAGGGTGTCCACTCTTACTGCTGCTATTTAACATCATAATGGAGGTCTTAGCCAGAGCAATTAGCCAAGAAAAAGAAACAGGAAGAAATAGGAGGAATCCAAATTGTAAAGGAGGAAGTAAAATTATCATTATTTGAAGACTGGGGTGGTGAGGGAGGTGGTAATTTTGTTGTGATGTTAAATCTGCTCTAAAAAATGTAAGATATATTTTTAAAATTACCTATGAAATATTTAAATACATTCTGCTGTTAAAAATCTAAATTACCACCATTAAAAAAGTATCAGTAGGCCCCAAATTGAGTCATGATCATAAGCTATGTCAGCAAACAAGGACTTACCAGGTCACCAAATTTGCAGTGTGAATACCTCTCATAATTTAACCTTACTGGGCGAATGCAGATTCCTGCTTAGGTCCAATGTGGCTGTCCATCAGACAGACCCATCCTACCCCAAGAAGGTGAAATAATACCCTCTATTCTATTCTCACTCCTTACTGCCTGTAAAAGCTGAAAGGTTTTTTCTGAGCTTCACGAGGAAAGAAAGTCAATTAGACAAAAAGTCGAATAGCCAGGGCTTTATTGGGGTTTGCGCACCCGGGCGAGGTTCTCCGGCCCGCAGAACGAGGGCCGGAGAAGTCGCGCCCAACAAAGGAAAGCGCGATCTTTATATAAAAGAATTTCGCGGGCTTCATACGTGGCGATTGGGGATTGGTCCTGTGATTCCAGGTGTGGTTTCGTCAGCTTCTTTTCCCGGGTATGGCCGCCATTTTGTCCTTCTGGGCGGCCATTTTGTCCTTCTGGGCCAGCCTAAGAAAAGCCTTTCATTTCGTGCAGTTCTTCCAGCTCCTTTTCACATGCTCATGGGATGCAGCCAGATGTATGAATCATTTAATAAAGTGAAATACATCTTTCGATTGACTCAGATGAGTTTTAGTTTCAGCACAACACATAAGGCTAAAGTCCTTTTGGATCTGTTATGCGTTGAGTCCATTTTCACAACCCTTCAGCCCTGTTCCCAGAACTAAGCACTACTAGAATTTAATAAGCACTTTTCCACGCTGGGTGCGCTCACGGGCACTGAACAATGGACACCCGACCATGGCCAGGCACACAGGGGCTTCTGGAAGAGACAGCTCTGCATTGGCCACAGCCCCACCATGGAGGAGAGAGCTGTCCTCGCGGCTTCTTATCAGTCCCGCTTGTTGCTGAGGATCTGATCTGGATCAACAGGAATAGAAGTCCTGGGACAAAGGGACCTACGGTACATACATGGGGAGCCACGGGGATGGAGAGACCCAGTGTTGCTGACCTTCTAAGGGATCATACAGCCAAACCCAGAGTCTTGTGTGGGAAGAGGAAGGGTCACTAACACCTGAGGATGAAGAACTTGTCAATTGAGGGGTAATGGCTCGGGATCCCCGA
The DNA here is from genome assembly GCA_004363575.1 of Solenodon paradoxus. Taxonomy (NCBI): domain Eukaryota; kingdom Metazoa; phylum Chordata; class Mammalia; order Eulipotyphla; family Solenodontidae; genus Solenodon; species Solenodon paradoxus. The sequence goes on along the minus strand of RJWH01001979.1, from coordinate 221,428 downwards.
GCTAAGCCTTCCTCACGCTGCCTCTGGCTGAGACTTGGAAGATAATGGGTCCAAACACTATGAGAAGACTAACAAACTGAGGGAAGAGTGGAGAGACACGCGTTCCCAGGGTCAGAAGGTGAGCAGCAGGACTGGGCACAGGTCTGGATTCCTATAGCGATGGGTCCCACAGAGTTCTGTCCACCCAACATGGCCGCAGTGACGGCACTAGCCCCGTCCACAAGAACACACCACACAAACAGAAGAGGTCACTGCATCTCGTCTTTATTTCTCGGAGCATTTTGAGCAGTTTTGGGAGACTGTGGAGTCACCACTTGGGGGACAGCTAGGTTGAGGCAGTGGAGGGTCACCACCAACATGGAGCGCTCCTAAGAGTCAGGAGAGGAAGTGGGTTCCTTTCTTGAATCATAGAACAAGCCAATTGCTGAGCCAACAGTGCCCACGAGGATCTTGGATGACAAGGACAGTCCAGCTGCCCCTGGGAAGGAGAGGGTGAGAGCACACGGGGTGTGGCACAGACCCCGAGACCTGAGGAGGCCCAAGGTCCAGACGTCCACCTGTCTGTGCTCCCTCCCATGCTGCAGGCAGCTGCCGAGAGGAGCTGGACTGTGGGGGTGAATGAATCCCTGGTGACAGCGGGCTCCGAGAGATGGCAGGCTTCTAACCTTCCACAGGACTGCACTGGGCCCAGGAAGGGGAGGAGCCTGCCCCACGACTGTCAGGTTGATGAGGAATCCATGACTCTGGGCTGAACCCCAAGCCAACCACCAAAACCAGAGAAGAGACATGTGAGGAAAGACTTGAGACCAGGGACACTGAGGTCTCTACAGAGCTGGACAGATAGACAGTCCTTCCCTCAGGCTTAGGTTCCAGGATGCATGACTCCTCACTGGGTCTGTCCCTCCTTCCCTCCTCCTGCCCAGGACACTTACCCACAGACTGCAGGGTCGCCACCAGGCTTCCAGCAGGAACTCCACCCCCACTGGCGATGGCCGCGGAGGACATCATTTTGGCTGCGATGGAGGAGGCGGCGATTCCTGTTCCAGTGAAGCCCAAGGCACCCAGTGCTACGGGCACAGCGGCCACGGCTATGGCTGTGGGAACAAGAGTTTTGGGTTGTCCCCAAGGACAGACTCCCAATATACCCCTTACATCTCTCTGGGAGGGCGTATGTGGGGTCTTCCTTGCTCTTGTGAGAGGCACAGGCAGGGACAGGACGAAGCGGAGACTCAGTTCCAGGAGAACGTGGGTGCCAGGTCCCCTTGGGCCTCTCGTTTGCTGTGACACCTGAGTGGCTTACTCCTCCTCCTGGGCCTAAGTCCCCTCGTGTGAAATAAATCCAGCTGACACAGCAGAGTTCTCCAATTTTAGCTCTTAGCAGGTAAAAGTGTCTATCCTGCAAGCACGAGATGGTAGAAAGTGACTTAGAGCTTGTCTTCTGAAAAGCTGATGGGCAGCCAATGAACAGTGGCATCAATTCTGGCCTCTGCCCTGAGAGACCTGCTGCCTTGGGTGTGGCCTCCAGGGCTCCCGTCCATCCTAGAGTAGTGCAGTGAACATCTGCAGAACAGAGGGTTCTAGCTCTGCACCGTGCAGATGACGGCCACACGTGCAGCTACTGAGCACTTAAGAGGTGGCTAATGGGATAGAATCACTTTGTTTTCTTTCATCCTGGCAACCCAGTTCAAAGAAGCTGGTCTAGACCTGAGTCTAGGCTCAATGGCTGACCTACCAGGCTTTGCAGATCTGTAGTTTACATAGGTCAGTCATCTGGAGCAAACCACTGGGCTGCTCCTTGGGGTCAGGATCACAGGCTCAGAGAGATCACAGGGCACACCCAGGGTAGCAGAGTTTGTACTTAGTAGAGGCTGAGAGTAACTGGGTGCTGTTAATGGTGTGCTTGGGATCCTGTCTCCACGGTTCTCATCAAGTTGAGATTTCTAGTTCTGTCCCTGTCCGTCCCCATCTGACACACCACATATCAAGACTTGATAGAATACTGGAGTAGGTCCTGGTCAGTGTCCCCAGGTCCAGGGACAGAAGCAGATAGGCACCGGAGCTCCTTCTCAAAGAGACTCACCTCCTCCGACCACAGCTGCAGCAATCTCTCCTGGAGACGAAAAGACCACTTGTTAGTACACCACACCGGCCTCCCCACTGCCCAGCTGGAAAGGGTCTGTGAGTTGGAATCAGAGGCGAGAACGACCCCATTTGTGTGACTTCTGCTTTTCCGGAGACTGATTTACTGAGAACGCAAAGATGGATGGAGGGCAGTCCAGAGCTCTGTGAGTCTCTAGAAGGGAGGGACCCCACCTTGGAAAAGCTCCACATCGTTCTTTGAAACCAATATATTTAGTATCATTCGCTCAAGAAAATCAAACAAGCATAAATAAAAAGCAAGAAAGGCCTGCTTTGTCAACTTGCAGTGGAATAAATTAAACTCACCTGCTCTCTCCCTCTTTCAGAAACTCAATGCCCACCCCAGGTCACAGGTTGAAATGAGAGCACCCAACCTTCAGACTCAGGCTGCTTGCCACTTTCTGTAGGCTGTTTCCTGATGGCCCTATGACACAGACATGCCAGACATACCTTTTTGTTTTTTAAAGGAAAGGTACAGGCAGGAATGAAGGCAAGCAGAGACAGGCCAGCAGCAGCAAAGATGAGGAAGCATTTTATTTACTTCATTTAGCTGCTCATCCCGGTTACGCCCACCGGCCCTAGGACGCAAACCTGGGTCCTGGGATGTGCTGGCTTTATCGACTAGATGGTGAGGGCACACCATCCAGGGAACATGCAATTAGTCTTAAAATGAAACTCTGGTACACATTTGTGCTTCGGGAGGCTGAGAAGGCTGGGTTGTGGGCCATGCAGAGACAAGGAACGAGGTTCACGGACCAGGACTGGGGAATATAATACATACACTGAAATGCTTCTCCCTCCCTCTGGTCTTTCCTCGTTCTTTAAACACAAAAGGAAACTCAGACACGAGTGGACCTTGAGAGTATTGGGTTAGTGAAATAGTCACAAACGTGGCAGACTTCCGCAGACAGGAAGTTCCCCGACCTCAGCACACATTTCCTCTCCGGGGACATGTACCCCGCTCCTGACCATGCGGGGTCACAGAGATTCCCTCCACGACATGGGCCTGCATACTGACAACTTAGAGGGCTGAGCTGAGCAGGGTGCGGTGTGGCCGTGCCCGGGGACAGTTACCTGCCATTGTCCTGGGTGGCTGTGCAGTGGACCCAGCAGAGGCCTCAACTGTGATGGGTGGCTGGGGAGGTCTTCCTCTGGAAAAAAAAACCGAGAGGGTACAGGGGGGTGGCAGCTGTGAGACCAAGGTCACAGGGTCCCCAAGTTGGGAGTGAGCCCGGGAGACCCCGCGCAGTACCCTCTGGCATTTCCTGAAGATTAAAGGTGTGAAGGCGGGTGGGGACCTCAGAAACCCCTGCAGAAGGTGACAGGGAAGCTGGAGGGGAACCCTAGGGTCAGACAGAGAGGGGAAGACCAGGTCACTAAGCAGGAGCTGGCAAGATTCCCCGTCTCCCAGGGAAGGTGAAGTGCAAGGGCAGGCGTGAAGGGACACTGAGATACTTGGGGGCTGCTCCAGGCCTGAGCACCCCCCCACCCCCCAGCCACATCACACTCGCAGGTGCCTGGCAGATGCAGTGTCATCTGAATCCTGCAGAAGGTGCCAGGCACCTGCCGGCCCTGCTCTGTGGCTTTAGTTGACACCTTGGGAGCAGTGGGGACACTAGGTGAGGCCAGCAGTGCCCACTGCGCCCAGTGTGTGGATGCCGGATGTGACTGGTCATGAGCCGGGTGGGCAGGGCACCGGTCTGCACGGAGCCTGCTCTCTGTCCTCCAGCCTTCCAGCAGGCCCTGCACTGCACACAACAGCTTTTACAGTTAGCGTCCTGGTCCCGCACCCCTAGCCTGTCTGTCTCTCAAATTCTGTCTGTTCCAGCCCAGGCCCTGCCCCAGCCTCCATCTGAGGTCTGGACAGTAACTTGCATGGGGTCAAGACAGCTGCCTCCCATCCCGGGGTGGAAATGGGCTCGAGCTCCTGCCCAGACTTGCAGCCAGGTTATAACTTCCGGGGAGCAGGAAAGAGTCTTCTGAAATCTACCTCCCCAGAGCGGAAACGCTGTCCTTCTGACACTGGGGAGGGACACTTGGAGAAAGGCTCAGCCAGCTCACTGGATGTCCAGAAGAGACAAGATGGCAGAGTCTGTCCTGGGACAGCATGGGTGCCCAGACATGAAAGGCAGGCCGACAGGGCTCCCTCCTGCCTCTGGAAGTTATAACCTGGCAGTCAGTGTCGTGGGTACCTGTCCACAAAGACTGGGGTCCCTAGAGCGAGCCAAGAGGGGTTCTCTGTTTAAAGCAGGTGCTAAGTCAATGGCCCCGAAGCGTCCTGAAAGGAGCTCATTGTCAGGACCCTACATGACCGACGTGGAGCCAGCCTGCCTCCTCTCAGGGGGCAGAGGAGGCCCCTGCCCGCAACCCATCCCCTGCTGTGGGACCACGTGGATGGGGAGAAGTGAGCCCCCAAATGTGGGCAAGTCAGATGTGAAGATGGGTGTCCTCCCAGTAAGAAAGGCCTGCAGAGGCGCTCGGGAGCGCTGTGCAGAGAGAGCACCCACCCAGGTTCTGAAGGGTTGGGACACACATCCGGTGCGAAACGAAACCAGTGGAGGGAGATCCAGGACAGTCTCTTCTGCTTGGAGACTAGACACACAAACATTTTTAGAAGACTCAATGCGCAAAATCACATGTGAAATGGAGATGCAGACAACACATGTCAGAAAAGTTAACACACGGGAGGGAGGAATTGGGGACAAAAAAGACTACATAGTAAGAATGTATCAATAAAATTGAAGAGGGCAGAGGGAAGCAGTAAGGGAAGAAGCAGGCCTGTGTTAAACCAGTGCTGGGTGCAGAGGTCAGCAGGACAAAGTCTTCAGAAAGGTGGGTCAGGGCCAGAGGGCAAAGCTGATGGAGGCTTATGTGGTGGAGAATCTGGGGACAGTGCCACCAGAGAGCAGGACCAGCCCCAGTCCTCTCCCACTAGGGAGGGAACCCAGGCCCAGAGGGCAAGGACCAGACCTCTGTGCCCGCCCAGGGTCCTGCTGCCCCCACTGGCCCTTGTCGGGAGAAAAGGAGAGCGGGATGGGGAGACGGAGGGACATGCAGAGAGGCCTCAGGCAGTGACAACCCCCTCTGCTCCCAAGCACCTGGGCAGGACCCTATGCCCCCGGCCATCACCTCGCCCCACCAGTCCCTCCCGGGTCATTTACCCATTGCAGAATGTCCACTCAGGATAACCCAGGAGGCCACTCTGCCTATTCCAGCCAGACCTACTTTGTTAATTTTGGGGTCCTTTTGAAGGAAAGGTACTGGCAGGATGGCGGAGAAGGAAGAAGCATCTTAATTTTATTTAGTTGTTCACACTGGTCGATTCCCCCCAGCCCCGCCCCGGGCCTAGGGGTCAACCCCACGGGTATGTGGTCTGCTCCTTCAGAGGCGATGACCTCACTGCTGCTCCACAGGGCATATGCCAGGCCCAACTATACGCCATGACTAAGCAGCCTGTCTAGATCAAACCGGGCTCAGAAAGTAACAAGCACCCACAGAGTCTAATCTTTGGGAAGGGTGGCAAGAGGGGTGTGCAGACAGCAGAGCTGGGTTCTAGGCCCACACATGGGCACCCAAAGGGTCCAGGGAGGAGAGAAGGATGTTCTGAGCTTCTGGGGCAGGAGGCCTGCAGGGATTGGGTGTTGGGCTTCTGGATGGACTTGTTCAGGGGGGCTGATGAGATGCGCGTGGGGTGTGGACTTTATCCCACCAGGGAGGCAACTTTCTTTATCTGGAAAGCACTAGCACCAACTTCTTAGAGATTTCAGGACTCCCTTGAAGACCAGCACCATTTAAAACTTCTAGAATCAAGAAAGTATAGCTAATTACCTTAAGCACAGACATATCATTTTTAGAGTTAAAAGCAGAAGGAATTAAGAGTATTGCCAAGGGCTGGGGTTTGGGGGTTCAGATACAGGGAGGGTGGTAGGGAGGGTTCAGGTGGGTGCAGGACGGGCTGAGGGGTCTCGTTGCTGGAGGGAGACAATGCAGTCCCACCGGGATGCCTGGTGAGGCTCCTGCCCTCTGCAGTCTCTACTCACACCAGCAGAAGAGAAGTTGATGACCCAATTTCTAGATGGGAAGCCCTTCTGTACAGAATCAATAAGTGGGTCACCCAGGATCACAGGGCAAAGTGAGGCCCTGACCAGGCCCGCCACACCCACGCACAGGCTTGGAGTGACTGACTGGAGACCTGGTGGTCCCCCCAACCCCCGCCAGGGTCTCAGTCAGACCAGACCACACTTGAGGGACATCTGGGCAGGGACAGAGCTCCCTGTTCCTAGTGTCCCCGGGCCCAGGGGCAGATGGGGCTGCAGTTCCTCCCCTCTGGCACCACCCTTCTCTGATCTCAACTGCCTTGCAGAAAAACCAAAGAAACTGAGACAGGAGATAAAAGAAAACAAAAAACCGATAGTCTTCATGTTCTGGCCAAGCATGAAAAACAGAACGTTTTGCAATTTGAAACATGACCAGATGTTGTTCTACCCCTCCCTTCACGGACAGACCCTCCTGTTAAGACAAGTCAATTCTCTACCCTGCTATCAACATGCCCCCACCGTGCCTCGCTTGTCGAAATGTCCTCTTAAAACCCCCTTTCCCCAGCAAAGGACTGATCACTCCCCACTCTTCTCTGAAAGGAGCTTTCCCCAGCCTGCACTTGGAACAATGGAGTCTCGCTTAGAGCCCATCTGGCTCCCTTGTCTCTGCCTCTTATTGTCAAATTGGCTTACAGACATCTGCCAGTGGATTCCCAGGGGCCTCCCCTGCCACCCCCACTCCAGGTGGGGCCATGGAAAAGAGCACCCCTGCCCACCGTCCCCGACTTACCCCCAAAGTAGATTTTCGGTAGTGAGGATTGACTGGCTCTTGAGTTTAGTCGTCTGATCTGCCACGGACAGTGGACAGTGTGTCTGTATCTTTAAAGCAAGTACTGCCAGGAAAAAGCCCCTCCCACTAGGATGCTGACAGCCAATGAGATAGGTTTCGTTTTCCCAGAAATTAAACTAGACTTTTTCCTTTCCTCTTCTTCATCACAGAAGGGTGTCAGTTCATTTAAAGGGCTTTGCCATTTAATCTGAGGATGAGGTGTGCTCTCTGCAGAGTTATCTAATAAAATGATAGGTGTTAACTTCTCATGGAGACAGAAAGGTGATCTCAGAATAAGATTCGTCCTGACAATGGCCAGACGTTCAGTCATTCAAAAAGCCCACAAGGAAGGCTCAGGAAGCCAGACATGATCGAGGCAGTGAGCTAGAGCTGGACCAAACGAGACCAAACTGCATCACAACATGTCCTCCACAAATTTGCAAGCTCATGAAGGGAGCTGAGATACTGATGCAGGGAAGCACAGCTTGGAATCTACAGGGCAGTATGCAAATGTATGAACAGTAAACTGGCACCACCTGAGAGGCCCCAGGGGAATCTCAGCTTAGCAACCTGCATGTAGGATACGCCCCTGGATGCTGGCTCTTTTTTTCTCCAGGTGATCTGGACATGCCCACAGCCCCTAGCCCTCATACACGTACAGAATCCAACTCGCCTGACTGAGAGGCAGGCAGTTTAGGACACATGCACGTATTCTCTTGATGTAATCCTCCCAGCCCTGCAGGGCACCTCAACTACCCATTTCTGTTTTTAATTAAACTCAATGCATGTTCCAGGCCAACAACTCTCTCCACGAATTCTTTGTGGACCAACCCAACATCTTGTCAGCTGTCTCAGCAACCTCCCTGCATCAGTAAGACAAATAGCTCACAGAAGAGGCCTTATTCGAGACAGTGAAAAAGCTAGAGGAGAGTGCAGGCGGAATTATGGGGGGACCCGATTAAGGTGGAAGTAACCCAGATGGCAAAGAGCTCAGAGGTGAAAGAGACCATCAGGAGGCCAGAGTAACCACACAGGCAGTGGAAGGAGGATATCAGCGTGCAGACCTTTTCAGCCACCGCAAAACTTCCTCTTGGCCTCAGAATGCTCCCAGCCCCTGACCCAGAGACATGACATGCACACATTCACATGGCTTCTGTGTGGAGGACAGATGGAAGCTCAATTATTTTCATAATTGAAATTTAAATATTTAGTAAGTTGGTGCAACCTCTTTGGAAAACAGTATGGAGGTTCCCCAAACAAATCAAGATGGACCTACCATTTGATCCAGCAATCCCACTCCTGGGTGTGTCCCCAGAGGGTGCAAAATCTCTGATGAGAAAAAAATATTTGCAGCCTTAAGCTCATAGTGGCACAATTCACAATGGCTAAGACATGGAAACAACCTAAGTGCCTGCTGACAGATGACTGGACAAAGAAGCTGTGGTCTAGACACTCAATGGAATTCTCAGCACTTACTGAAAAACAAACAAGCAAACCACGAAACTGTGCCCTTCGTAACAATCTGGATGGAACTGGAGGGGATCATGTTAAGTGAAATATGTCAAAGAAAAAGAGAAATACAGGGTGGGTTTATTCATATGTAGAATATAGTGAAATTAAAACAAATAAACAGCTAAACCCCAGCAAAAACTCACAGGACACAAGATGATGGCTGCCAGTGGGGTGGGAGCTGGGAGGGGAAGGCAGGGGAGAGGAAGCAGGTGGTGGCCAAGGGCTCTGGGACTCTGGTGGCGGGTGTGGTGTGAAATATAGACTGAGATGCAATTTCAATATCCTAAAATGATTACAGCATCGCGAACAAAAGAGAGCATAAATATTACTATTATACAAAAGAATTTTACCTATTTAGCACAAGCCTGGTCTTTTCATTAGCTCAAGCGAATTTAGCCTAAAAGTAAAGACTGAAATGAGAGACCATCAAGCATGTATTAGGGATTAAAGAATTACCATCAGAGGACACAATTTCACTAAAAACATTAAAATGCACCCCCACAAGATGTAGAAGTTGGGGTATTTCAGGAAGAAAACAGGAAAATGAGGTATGTGGTTAAAAAAATTTACTTCGTGTTCATAAGCTTAAAACCTTTTGAGTATGCGTTTACTGTTTCTGTCTTCTGGCAAAAGCTGATAGTCATCAGTCCTTGTTATCAGTTTGTCCTCCTTATGCCAGTTTTTCAACAGTGCTTCATAAAACAGTTTTTCCTTAGCTCAGTCCAAATAAAATAATGCAGCTGTTTTTCAATTGTGGCTTTTCCCACTTCACTTAAAAAAGGCTCGGTGTATGTTAGTTTTCCACATTTCCCCTTCTGACAGCACTATTTCTCCGAAAGCATTACTGTCCAAACATTGGAAACTACTGCTGATCAATCATTGATTTTTTCATATATGCACATTCTATTTTTTAAAATCCCTTCTTGCCAGGGAGGCTCATTCACAGGATGATATGTCCCATGTGGCCAGGAAAATGGTTTCTTGGAAGACTAAGTTACATGTAGGCAGCAAGAGTGCCAGACAAAGCTGGCTTTGGCGAGTTTCCTCTTCTTTTTTTTTAAAGGAAAGGTGCAGGCAGGAATGAAGGTGAGCAGAGGCAGGCAGGAAGAGAGAGGAGGAAGAAGCGTTCTATTCATATTATTTAGTTGCTGATTCTGGTTGCTTCCCCAGCCCCCAGTCTTGAACCAGGGACCTTGGGATGTACGGAATTGTGCCGCTGTGGACTAAGCCACGAGGCTCCCAGGGTGTGCCAGGTGAAGCTTCTTTTGAAGGCATCCTCTGGAGTTCCTCTGCATGCTTCATGTGAAGGTGATCTTTTCAAACCAATGTCCTTAAAACACTGTCCTATGCAAAGGAGACAAAGTTTTATAATAGCAAAGATCCCAATAAGTGCTAAGTCCAAAAGAGAGAAAAGACCTGAACCAGGAGGTACTGTAAACAGCCAGTGACAGATTGCAGAAAACTAGGGGGTATTCGTAGACACTGCATTAACCATTTGTCCTATGCCCCGATTTTGTCTAATTCTGTCTCTGCTTTGCCGGAGGTGTTTACCCAAGTACAACAAGAGGTATTTATAACACAACAAACCCACCTTGTTCAGCTAGGGTATACTCTATTGTCCAGGACAGCTTGTGTGAGGGAACTCAAAACACTCTGAGGGTGCAACCCTGTAGCCCAATGGCTAAGGTGCAGATCATCTAAAGTCTCAGGACCTGGGTTTGAGACCCAAAGCCAGACAGAGGATGGAAAAAAATTCAAGCCAAAATAAAACAAAATTTCTCTTGGGCTGCTTTAGTTTTAGCAACACAATCATTAGTATTCCCTAAGGTGTTAGATTCCCCTCTGGTCGTGGAGTAGTTCCTTGTGGTGCCTATTCAGAACATATTTTTAATCTGCCGGTTTTGTTGGCTTGAAGTCAGAAGGTAATCAGTACCCTTGACTGTGATCGTAAGCAGATTCATGCTGTATTGGGCGATGTCGATTTCAGGATGTGACCCGATGCTGAGTTTCTGATGGACCAACAATAAAACAGGCACAGCCAGTGATGCGACAGAGCTAAAGGAAGCAGGAAGAATCTAATATCCAGTCCTGTTTAGAAATAGGATATAAAATTTGAAATACCATTTGCATTTAACATCTGCAAAGGTACATTTTCTCTTTATAGCTAGTCCCATTTCTAACAGAAATAACCACAGTAGACATAAATTGCTGACATGATGTCAAATTTCAAGAAACTTGGCCTGTTACTTGCCTAGGAACAGGAAGAATAATGCTTGACTATATGATCTCTTTTAAATGTTTTGCTACAGATTTTGCCTATATTACCTGTGCCCAGAAAACAGATTTTTATTGCTATAAAATAAGGATCTTACTACTTTCCCAAATTAGGCAGAGAGAACAGGTAATGTTTCATCTTTGCTCACAAAATTAGAGTTTATTAGGTTATTGATTGATTATATCTTAAGTGGAACTAAAGAGGGCCTGGTTTCCATGTGATCCTAAAAACTGTGACGTTGGGGTGCCCTGGTGGAGTAGTGTCTGGGCTCCGGTTACATATATTCTCAGGTCCCAGGTTCACGTCCCAAGGCTGGCAGAAAACCCAAGATCAACAACTAAATAAAATAATAAATGCCTATGCCTCCTCTCTTTCTGCCTGCCTGCCTCTGCTCGCCTTCATTCCTGCCAGCACCTTTCCTTTCAAAAAAGTAAGAACTCTGAAGTCATCAATTTTTAAGAATAAAATAAAGAACATTATTACATGTAGCTGATGATAATTTTCTACTCAAACAGAGTTTTTGGCATATTGTAGGAACTACTGGATCTTTTTGATGTATTTTAATTTTTTATCAGTTAGGATACTAGTTCATTTTTCTCTTGGAACATAAAAGGTTTTATTATGCAAATTATGTACATTTCAACAGAGAAGCATATGGCATAAATTGTCAAACATGGGCTGCAGGGCGCCCCCTGGTGGAGGAGCGCTTTAATCAGCAGCCTTTGCCCGGCCCAGTCCGCATCCATTCCAAGGCACCCCCCGTTTCTCATCCTGGGGTCCAGGTGAACAACCAAAGTGAACAACTAAAGAAAATAAATGAAGTCCTTTAAAGTGCCGCAATTTTTTAAAGTTCTGAACACATATACTTTGTGTTAGGCTGGCCCAAGGACAAAAGCAGCAGCGGCCATGCCCGGGGAAACGGCAGCCAAGCCCGGGAAAAAGGTGGATGATGTCAGAATAAGGGATGCAACCCCCCACACCTGGATTCACAGGGCCAATCCCCAATCGCGACATGGGAAGCCCGCGAAATTCCTCTGCTTAAAGAGCCGTCCCCCTTTGTTCTGGCGCGCGACTTCCCAGCCCGCGACTTCCCGGCCCTCTGCGGACTTGGGAGTTTCGCCCGGGTGTGCAAACCCCAATAAAGCCCTGGCTATTCTGCTTTTTGTCTGATTGAACTTTTCTCCTCGTGGAGCCCAGAAAAACCTTACACTTTGTTTAAAAGTCGGTGCGGATTAGTCATCTGCCTTTGGGCGACGGCACAGGCCACATATCCCAAGGACCCAGGTTCAAGACCTGGAGTAGGGCTGAAAAACAGAATGAACAAATAATAAAATAAACGAGTGTGCGTCCTCCTCCTCTCTCTTCCTGCCTGTGTACGCACCTTCATTCCTGCCTGCACCTTTCCTTTAAAAAAAACCCAAAAACCAAGTATATTTAAACATGAAAACCCTCCTTAGGGAAAGTAAATACACTTGTAGAGGGTCCTGTGACAGTTCAATGACAAAAACTAACGACTGTGTAGAAGGTATCACATAGTTGCATGCCAGAACAACAAATACTGTAGACCTTTGTAATTTAAATAGTAAGTAACTCAGTATAGATTATTTACACATGTACCACCTGTAACTAACTTCAGATGCAAATTGCTGGTTTTATAAATGCTTTAAATCTGATTCATTTTCTTTGTCGATAGAAATAAAATGTACGCAATGCGCATATTAGGTACAACAGAAGAGTTGATGTTCGCATGTTCACGTAGCTATGCTCTTACAAAGGAATACTGGGCCCAAAATGGAGTCACTTGTGTCAAGTCCATGTCGCCAAACCAAGACGTAATACCTAACATAATTAAATTTTAAGAAGCATTTTTATTTGTTTCATTTAGTTGTTCATCTTGGTTGTTTTCCAGGACCCGGGTCACAAAGCTGGGGCTTTGGAATATATGTTGACTGCATCCACCAGCTACACCACCAGGGTGCACCAGGTTAATTGCATTGTTAACCTTTCCCAGACACATAATCCTCACCAGTTCAGGTCAGTAACAGCAGATAATCTGCAAAAGAGCCCACTGCCTTCCACCAAAGGGAAGGTAGCCTGGCCTAGAGCAATCTTTTCTTTTGCGAATGAAACCTGTCCCTTCTGGCTATAAAAACCTTCCATTTTATGCACCCACATACTGTGCCTTTCTATTTGCTAGATGGGAGCTGCCAGATTCTTGACATGTTTAATAAAGCCAATTAGATCTTAAATTCATTTGATTGAATATACATTTTACCAGATTGATGGCAGCAGTGAATTTCCAGCGGCATTCAGTCATCAAGAAACACAAGCATGGCACCCACAACCTTTTTCAGTTGTCTTTCTCGCCATTCCTGAGGGCTCTGAGTACTTTACTCCAGGTTTGACTTTAGCTTTTTCTTCAAGTTCCCATTATAATAGACTTCCACAGTTCTCTCTTTGATTGCAAACACTGCCTCTTGCTTTTATTCCCAGATGTCACACTGGAAACTGCTGATGCTTTGGCCTGAAGCTACCCATTGGGTTGGAAGCCTTCCCCAGTTTCCACGTGGGTAGCTACCAGTGGCAGCTGAAGTCCCACGTGCGTTAGAAATAGGCCACAGTCCTGTTCTTTTGTGTTTGTGGGCTTAAATCTTTCCCCTAATCCCTAATTCCAGATAGGGAACTACTGATGTTTACTGACTGGAAGTGGATGGGGTGCATCCTAGAAACTGAACTGTGTTCTGGTTGAGATGACAGGGGCCAGCAGGAGGCAGCAGGCGAATATTAACCAAGGGCTAATTGCTAATGAGAATCTCAGAAGTAAAAATGCCATATGCTCTTAGGTCTTAGACTGGCTCCTGGAAGCTGAGAATATTAACTGAATGAAATGGGGTCCTTCATATCCAATGTTGAGGTCATGGCCTTATGTTTAAGAACACTGGCCCCAGAAGTGCAGACATCTTGCTAGAAAAATAGCAAGATCTGTCTGAAAATAAACTAGAATTCAATGGTTAATTGGGGGGGGAGGGGTGTTCCAATTCAACTAGATGGTTTATTTAAGAAGTACACTTGAAAGTACATTTCGCTGTCATTGAAAGAGTTGCGGCAAAAGGCTAAGGAAAACTGAAAGATATGAAATTCAAGGGGTTTTTTAAATTTTATATTATCAGTTAATTTGCATTACAGAGAAAAATTCCAAACATAGGTGAAATCATCAATTTTTGTCTTTGTCCTTCTGACTGGCTTCACTCAGTAAACAAGCTTACTCCAAGTGGCAAGATTATACCTTTCTATGGCTGGGTAGTATTCTGTTGTGTATATGCATACCAGATCTTCTTTACCCAGTCTTCCACAATGAGAGATTACTTAGGCTGTTTCCATGCCTTAGCTACTGCAAATAGTACTGCAGTAAACATAGGAGTGTCCACATCTTTTTCCGGTAATATTTTCATATTTTTCAGATAGAATTCTGTAAGATGTGAACTCACCTGTCCAGACGCAAAGAAAGGACTCAGAGATATGAAGTGACGCGAGAGCTAGATTCTGCTACAGGTCTCACAAGGTCGGGTGCCTCTCTGGTGAGCAGGAACACCTGGGAATGGTTATAGTGAGCGTTTTATTCCCTAAAGCGCAGGTCCCTCCCCCGGTTCCTCATTGGCTGATCCAATCAAATGGATTAGTGGAAAATGTCCACCCTTTGGATTGGTCAGTTCTGGACACGGCTTCATTCGGTTCCATCTCCCTTTGTTTTCTCTTTGGCAGGAAGCTCCTGCAGGCTACGTGCTTTCGGGCGCACACACAGTCTGCGGATCCCCCTCTCCTCTTGTCAACTCACTTATTTTGTCTAGGGGTCCCTGTCTTAACCGTGTGTTAGCTGACCCCTCCTTTTCCAGGCTCCTGACCTTCACCGTTGTCCTGTCAGTGAACAGTGATGTGAGTTTAGCTAGCACAACTTTTATTTAAGCCCAGACATTTCTATTCTGAAAACAAACCATTTGCTAATGCTCTTCTTACAGATTCCTAGAAGCAGGATTACTGGACTGTCTGGTAGTTCTATTTTTAATTATTTGAGAAATTGCCATACTGTTATCAAAAGTGTCTGTACCAATTTATGCGCCAAGCAACAGTGTATGAAGGTTCTTTTCTCTTCACACTGTTGCCAAGACTTGTTTTTATATTGGCCATTCTCACTGGTATAAGGTGATATCTCATCTGTAATTTTGATTTGTATTTCTCTGATAATTAGTGATGAAAATATTTTTAAACAGATGAAAGAAAGAAGATGAAGAAGAAGCCTTTTGTATAAAGGAAAGAAGAGAGGGGGAGAGGGGAGAAGGAAGCACTTTTTCTTATTTGTTTTGGTTGTTTCTTCTGACCCCAGGTCCTGGGGCTTCACATGTGCAATGCCCCAGCCATAGGCTTAGATCCTGGACAGCCAGGATATGCCAAGAACATGATTTTTTCATGTGCCAATTGGGGCGGCATCTCCAAAAAGTCAGCTCTTTACCTAAAATACAATGTCCACCACCCAATTTTAAAATATTTGTAAGACATACAAAAAAACAGGAGAAAGTAACTTATTTAAGGAAAAAGATTCGCTCATAGATACAGTCCCACATATGATCCATATGGTTTATCATAAACATTCTTTAGAATCATTAGACAGAAATATCTAAGAATCTAAAAGAAAGTACGAATATAATGATTGAAGAGACTAAATTTTAGGAGAGGGTTGGATGCCTTAAAACGGGACTAATGGAAATCATAAAATTGGAAAATACAATATTTAAAATTATCAGTTCATGGGATGGAATTAACAGTATATGGGAAACAACAGGAAAAAATGAACCTGAAAAATATCAAGGAAATAACCCAACTGGAAAAAAATAACAGCTTCAATAACACAGCACAGTTTCACATGGCCACATGTGAATGTAGTTGGTGAGAAGAGAAATAATAGGAGAAAAATATAACTGAAAAATATTTGCTAAAACAGTAGTGAAATTGCTAAGAATAAAAGTTACTCATTGATCCAGAAAGCACAGTGAATTCCAATGAAGATTTTAAAAAAACACACAATAAAACATACACCTAAGCACATCCCAGTCAAACGTCTGTCAAATATTAAAGCAAAAAAAAGCAGCCGGAGAACAAAGAAGCATTTATATACAGAAACAAGAATAGCAACAATTTTTACAGTACAAAACAAAAGTGACCAGAGACTACAGAATGGCAACTTTAAGTACTTAGAGAAAAAGCTTCATTAATCTAGAATTTTGTAGGCAGTGAAAATCTTACCTTTCACGCAAAAGGGTTAGCATATGTAATTACGCTAAGAATCTGGTGGTAGAGAAGTATCCTGGGTTATAGGAGTGGGTTCAAGACGCAATCAGAAATATCTTCAGAAAAGGGAGATTTGGGGAGCCCCAGTGACTCAGGGCTGAATCTGCAGCCTCGGGACAGCCCAGGCCACATCCTTCACAAGGACCCGGGTTTGCAACCAGGATGGTAGGGAACAAGCAAGATGAAGAACTAAAGAAAATAAAGTGTTTCTTCCTCCTCTCTCTTCCTACCTACTTGCTCAATTTCAGTCCTGTCTCGACCTTTCCTTTAAAAACAGAAAACAGGGAAGTTTGACACAGAGAAGGCAGTGGAGCCAGATTGCAGTTATGCGGCTGCAAGCCAAAGACTGCTGGCTGTCACCAGAAGCTGAAGAGGACAGGAAACAGTTTTTTAGAGCCTTCGGAAGCAGCACATGTGGCCGACACCTTGATTTGGGCCAGGTGATACTTATTTCTGGTGTTCCAAAGTGTCCAAGGAGATCAGAGAGACATACCAGAGTCAAAGAGAATTTAGTTTATTAGCTGGCGGCTGCGAGGGGGAAACATCAACCCAAATCGAGCAGCCCTTAACCCGAATAGCTCAGGGTATTTATAACCTAGTGTTGTTTTTGTAAATGGTTACAAGAGTAGAGGTCTCACCCTAAATATAAGTGGTTACAAGAGTAGACGCACCCTAAACATAAGTGGTTACAAGAATAGCCCAGGAAAAATGAAGTTTCTCTATTTCCTTGTTTCTCAGGCTTCTGACCACCAGAAGGACAGCGAAAACATTTTCTGTTGCTTTAAGCCACCAAGTTTATGGTGATTTGTTACAGCAGCCTCAGGAAATGAGTTCACTCCATCCGGAAAAAAACGGAACCCCCACCTCTACTGCAGCCTGCGCACAACGTGAACACACGAGATAAAAATAAAAGATAAAAGTAGGAAACTTCCAGAAGATATCATAGGAGAATGAATATGTGACCTTGAGACAGGCAAAGGTTGATTAGGTAGAACAGAAGAAGTCCAAATGTAAAAGAAAATGAGCAATCACTTCCCAAAACAACAACAGCAAAAACCCTTCTCTTCAAATGACATCATTAAGAAAATAAAATTGCAAGCCACAGAAAGAAAAAAATATTCATAATATATGAAATTTGTATCCAGAATATACAAAGGACCTATCAATAATAGATAAAGAATACGTGCAGCACAATATTAGACAAACAGCCAAAATTATAGAGACAGAGTTTAAAGAAAGTTCATTCAGTAAGATAAGCAAGCCCCAGTAAATGCACACAAAGGGTTTGAGCACCTTCAGTCATTTGGAAAATGCACAAGAAGTCAGAATGGCGCCTCAGCCTACAGACAGGGAAAAACATTCACTCTCCCTGTGTGAGGGTCTGGACCAAGTGTATGTTCCAGGTGGGAGTTTTAAAGGTTCTTACCAGTGTGGAAAACTGTTGGCTGCTCTTCCAAAGTTAAACACACCCCCTATGTGTTAATTTTGCTCCCAGGTATGCACTCAAGAGAAAGGAAACTATGTCCACAGTTGTCCAAGTGTAAACAGTATCCAAAACCACATTTTTCTTTGCTTTGAAAAAAATGTTCCCTTGGAAGGAAAGGTGCATGCAGGAAGGAAGGAGAGCAGAGGCCAGCAGGCAGGAAGAGAGGAGGAAGAGCAGTTTTGTCCCGTGTTTACTCGTTATGCTCTACCCCTACCTCCACCATGCAAACCGGTTTCAGAGCGTGCGGGTGGGATGTATGTGGACTCCCCCAACTGTTGCTCTACCAGGCATGCCCCAAACCATGTTTTTCATAGTAACTTTCAAATTCATAAAATGGAATATGTGCACTAGCAAGAAATTATACAGGTAAAAATGTTAGTTACAATGTTTAAAAATTATAGGGATGGAAAGAGAAAAATAAATGCCTGTTTTCCTACCATTAACCCCTGTTAATGTTTCCGGTGCAGAGCGTTCTCTCATTTTTCCTACCTGTAATGCAGTCCTGAGGCTTACCTCTTAGTGGATTGGAAATTCTAGGAATGTGAACCAATTATTTAACTCATAATAACGTGAATGAATTTGACCGGGATACTTCAAGAGATGTGGGAGCGCTGGGGCTATGCCAGGAATTCGGACCCGCTGAATTCTTCCAGTCTCCGGCAGCCCTGCAAACTATCCACAGCTCACCAGTGGTTGAATTCTGAGGTCACAATTCGGGGAGAATGCGATTCTTGCTTTCGAGCGCCCTCTGGTGGTAGTGCCTCAAACTGAAGCGCAGTTGCAGTTCTGGGCACTCACCTGTGTCGGCAGGGAGATTTGTTTTGAGAGATGGAGCAGGCTTGGTTTGACTCCAGATTCAAAGAGCAAGGCTGAAAGAGTAGCTCCCTTTCTTGGAGCAAACTTTTGCTTTAGGTAAGCAGAGGTCTCGCATTGAAAAGATTTTCTAATACTCTCTTTAAGATGTTTCCCTAATTCTCATGGGTCGGGCTCATGGAAACCGTGTTTGGGGACATGACCTCCCTTCCTGGACCACATTGGTAAGACCAGGATGGACACTTGGTAAGTCTGGTCCGACCAGGGTTCTTTC
Organism: Solenodon paradoxus; assembly: GCA_004363575.1. Taxonomy (NCBI): domain Eukaryota; kingdom Metazoa; phylum Chordata; class Mammalia; order Eulipotyphla; family Solenodontidae; genus Solenodon; species Solenodon paradoxus. Next base: position 202,720 of record RJWH01001979.1, on the reverse strand, counting down.
TCTGGACATTTGGAAAGAGCTACAAAGACGCTAGCCAGCCGGGTCAAGAGTTTAGAGCATAGGCGTGGCGGGACAACCCTGCATTCAGTTCTTTCATCTCTCCACATGGGCTGGTAAGAGAGAAACTGATCTGACAGTCAGGAGAGATGCAGCAAATGTGCAGAAAGAAGTCCTGGTGAGAGAGAGTCTGCCCTGTGTTCTCATTTCCAGACCCCCGAGGCTGGGCGGCACCCCACCTTTGAATTCCGAGATGTTTCTCCACCTTATGTCTTAGCTGCCCAAAGTCCTACCCATCCATGCACCGGACAAATACTTGCTGACATTTCTACCAGTCAAATACTGCTCTAGAATGTGGGAGGAGGACCGGGAACAGAATGAAAAGGTTGCTCTCACATGGGGAAGATGAATATTACAGGAACAAACAAATCCATCCATGACATGTCGGATGGTGTCAAGCCTATGAAGAAAAGTGACATGGAGGGAGAGGACAGTAAGGGTGGAGAGGAGGTTGCTGCCATAGGGGGCAATCAAGAAAGGCTTCTCTGCCACGGTGGGGCATGGGCAGGGACCAGAAGGCTCAGCAGAGGCAGAGGGAGCTGTTAGCTACTTGGGGGAAGAGCATTAGCTGGAGAGAACAGAGGCAGGAGGCAGGAGGTGTAGGAAGAGCAGCAGGGACCAGAGGAGGTGAGCGAGGCTGCTGCTGAGGCCCATTCAGTGGGGGAGGCTGAGTGAGGGAGGTTGGTATGTATGGGGGTGTGGGTGGCACTGGGTATTTGGAAGGACTTGGGCTTTTGCTCTGAGTTAGGTAGGAAACAATCGGAGGACTTTAAGTATGCGCTCTGATCCTTCTCCTTAAAGATAATAAGCAGACATTGGGGTTCACTTTGGAAGCCTGGCGGAAGCCACTGGGCACTCGACAACTATAAACGTGGTCCCTGGAGACACCGCTGGGGATGCAGGTCTAGGTCCTTGGCAGCAGTGGGGATGGACACGTTCAAAGTCTAGAAACTCTTCCCCAAACTCGCTGAGCTTGCCTGTTGGTTTCTTCATCTCTTCAGGCTTTTGTACTTTGATTTCTTCTCCTTCAGGAGTGCCCATCTCTCTTCTCTGGAGAGACAGAGAGCAGAAGGGTGGGCGAGGCTGCCCTCCTCTTGCTTGAAGGACAGCCGTGAGCCTTCCCAGATCCCTCAGGAGCTAAGGGGCATTGCGGGTCTCTGGGGAGGGCAGGCCTGCTGTGGTCTAGATCAGACAGCTGCCCAGGTCTTTGCATATACACTGTGGAGACCCCCCTGAACTCACGGTATAAACCCTTTCTCCGGCGTCACTGGCACTCAGCGTCTTCCCAGCTCATCGCGCCGCACTTTTGAGACAGACATGCGGATGGAGGAATAGCGGGGGCTTTGGGGTTGCTTTGTGTTTTTTCATGTTGGAGTTGTAATTTCTGTTTTCATATTTTGTCAGAAAGAGTTTGTGAAGGAAGTGAGCTGCTAGCTGGTTGTTAAAGAAACACATTGCTTTGTATCACTGTCGGTCGGTAACCTTCACCGTCGTTTGAACACAAACCACACTGAGGGACGTGGTGTTTTGACAGAAGAATAGCTACAGGTGCGCCCTGGTGGAGTCGTGGCTACCTCAGCCACCTTCGTCTGCTATAGTCCACATGTGTCACGAGGACCTGGCTTCATGTCCTGGAGCCAAGGGACCAGCAGGATGAACACTAAATAAAAGAAAGTGCTTCTTCCTCCTCTTTCTTCCTGCCTGCCTGCCTCTGCTGGCCTCCATCCCTGTCTGCACCTTTCCTTAAAAAAGAAAAAAGACAAAGACAAGACCAAATGTCCTGGCACCCGGCATCAGAGGCTGGGGACTCCCCCAGCTTCCTGTCCTATGTGGAGGAGGCGACAGAGGCTGAGATGCAGTTGTCCTGTGGGCTGGGGTCCAGCAGGGCCAGGTCTTCTGCAGCTGCAGCCCTGCCGTCTTGTATGAAGAGCACGTGTAACATCCACAGGCCCCAGGCGGACCCAGCCCAGGCAGATCCGCTCACAGGCACCGGGACCTGGGCTCCCGGCCTCAGGCAGAAGCTTCTCCTACCTTTCCCTTTGACACTCCTTGGGGCCAGGTCTGTGACCCACCCCCGTCCCCCTGTCCTCCAAGGGAATGGTCCACTTCTATCTCAGAAACAGTGTGCGAGCAGCCACCTGGGCCCCTAAGCTAAGTTTTCATAAAATTCACCACCACACAGGACACCCAGTGCTTGTTCTCAGCGGACCTTGGGATTATGGGGTGCTAGGCCACGAAAAGGGGTGAAATGGAGGCCCCCCAAAGATCAGCTCGCTTCCTGCCCCTGTGTGTCTGTGAAGGCCTCTCCAGGAGACATAAGCATGTGAATCGGTAGATTTAGTAGAGCAGGTCACCTTCCCCGACAGGGCTCAGCATTGCCCCGTCTACTCAGGTGACCAGGACCAGTAAGGGCTCTCTGCTTGAACCGAGATGTCACTCTCCTGCCACTGGGCATCAGTGCTTCTAGGGCACAGGCCTCTGGACTCAGACTGAGTGACACCATCAACGCTCCTTAACTCCAACTGCTGACAATAGATGCTGGGACTTCTTGGGCATGATCATTAAACCAATTTCTAGAATAAACCTCTCTATCTCTGTCACTAGCTCTACCTCTGTCTGTATCTCTAGCTCCATTTCTCTCTCTCTCTCTCTCTCTCTCTCTCTCTCTCTCTCTCTCATCTCTATCATCTATCATCTCTCTATCATCTCTCTCTATATCATCTCTCTATCACTAACTCTAGCTCTAGTTCAAACTCTGTCTCTTGCTCTAGCTCTCTCTTTCTCTCTCTGTCTGCCTCTATCACTATCACTAGCTCTATCTCTATCTCTAGCTCTCCATCTCTATCCCTAGCTCTCTCTCTGGTTCGAGCTCTATCACTAGCTCTAGCTCTAGCTCTAGTTCGAACTCTAGGCTTCTCCATCTCCAATGGGCTGTTTCTCTGGAGAACCCTGTGAAATAGGTATCACCTGTCTACCTATTTGACTTCTTCCTGTCCTTCCAGGTTCCTGTTCCTAAAACCTGTCACCGGCCTTGTCTCTGCCAGCCTCCCTGCCCCTCCTCCCTGCACTGTCCCTTGACTGCTTTGGCCTGAGGCTGGCACTCTGCCCAGCCCTGTCCTGCCTCTCAAAGCTGTGCTCATGCCCCCTTAGGGTGCAACTGCAGCTCCTGCCACCGCTCACCGTGAGGGCAGATCTGGTTCTCAGTGCCTCTAGGGCTGGGTACTTCTAGCCCTGCATTGCTTTCCTGCAGCCCTGCAAACTCCCTCCCCTTCTGAGCCCCCAGGATGGCGTGCTGCAGGAATGGTGGGGCTCCGTGACAGCAGTGTGCGGTATCAGCATGTGTGCCTGGAGCTGAGCACAGGTCATGGCCGTGTCCACCCTCAGCTTCGATAAGCTAACACTGTGTAAGGAGCACCCACCTTCTCTTTCCTGCTCCCCTTTCTCCCTCCCATTTCTGTCCCTTGCATTTTATTTTTTCAATTCTACCACATAGTGTATTCGTTCACCCCAGGCACAACCATGCGAAATCATTGATAAACGATCCCCAAACTCAGGGGCTTGGAACGCAATCCTTTCTACCTGAGGCTCCTGGGCAGCTGGGGCCTGTGGGTTCATGAAGGCCCCATGGACGCCTGGCTTCCTTGTGGGCTCTTCTGGAGTCCAGCCTGTAGGGGGCAGTCCCCCAGGGAGGGTCTTTTCAATGACAGAAACGCAACAGGCTGTCACATCCGTTCCTTTCCATTGGCCAAAACAAGTCATGTGGTCAAGCCCCAAATCAGTGAGTGTGCCCAAAATGGGGCTGTGGCAGGGGTGTGGGTACAGAGACCGGTGGAGAGTTAGGACCCATCCTTCCCTCACGCTGGTGCCCAATACATTCTCATCCAGTTTATCTCACTTAAATATGATATATTTAAACACTTGATCTTATTAATACTTAATACTTAAATATTCTCGAGGTTTTGAACGTGTCCCCAGGAGCATTTAAAAATCCTTCCTGCTTGGGGTCCTTGAGAAACATAGATCGGCTTTCTCTGGAAAGTTCTCTTCCAGCCGGGGCATCTTAGGATCAAGGGCTGGGGCTCCAGCACTGTGGCCTTGAAACATGGATTCGCCTTTAGAATGCAGCCGCCAGGGCCATGGCATAGGCGGCCAGGCCAGAGAGAAACTTGCGCTCAGCGACAAGGCTGCAGGGAAAAGACCTGCTGGGCCTGCGCCAACAGCAGCCACACCTGATCTCCTGGCTCAGCTGGGTCCTGTAAACTGGGTATTTTTAAACCAGTGGAATGGAGCACTTCCGTCTCGAGATGATGATCCCTCCCTCTGGGTAATTACTTGAATGGGATTTTGTTGAGTATGACACAGTCTATTTCCCGGCACTGCTGGAAAATTTGGAAGCAGAGGCCAAGTGTCCTCTGCTTCCAGTTATATCAGAGGCTTGCTCAACAGGAAACAGTGTTCAGAAGCATCTCTCTCACTAATATGCAGATGCTGCTGCAGGGACAGCCTGTAAGATCTCCCCAGAGAGCTCCTGGAGCCCCCCGAGGACAGGGCTGCTCCTGGTGCCCCCCTGCACTTGCTGACCTCAGTTCTGGGTGTCCAGATTCATACATGGAGTGCTCTTGGACTGGGAACCAACCCTCAGCCCTCCAACCCTCCCAGGGGAAGTGGAGACCCTGTGTCTCCAGCCCTGGGCCTTTTCCTTCACGTGCGTTGGTTTCCAATTGGAAAGCTGACAGCTGGCGGGGCCGCTCATTCTTCTGCTGCCTATGGATCACAGCTAACTTGAGAGTCCCTACCGGGAAGCTTTGGTGACAGGGAAAAGGTGTGGGGTGGAGGTAACCAGGATGGGCTGAGGGGGCACTGACTGACTTCCTGTTCTTATCCATCCCCTTAACGTCTCCATTTCCCATCTGTCTACAGAGTCCACCCTCCCTGAACCTCCAACTTTCGTTTCACCCCTCTGGCAAGAGCTCCCAGTGCCCAACTTCACTCCACATGCCTGTGGCCCTGCTTTCTGGTCCAGGGGATGAGGCTCCAGCAGCCTCCCCCAGGCCACGAAGGCAGTAGGTGGCAGAGCTGACTTTGAACTCAGAACTCCAGCCTCCTAACTGCACGATTCTTCGTCCAGCACATTGATGTTTGCATATCACAGCGGTTCTCGAACACATGCCCCGGTCGACTTGGTCCTCTCAGATACTGATTCAGCAGGTCTGGAGAGGGACCTGGGTCCTGCAATTCCAACCAGCCCCCGAGTGATGCCATACTGCCAGGCCCGGACCATACTCGAGCAGCCAGAGGATGGCGTTTACACGTCCATGGAAAGCATGTGTGGATCATCGCTCCTGACCCTTGGTACCACCCAGCGAGTCCTGCAGGGCAGGATCTAGTACAAGGAGATGTTAGAAGCGAGAAGTTTGCCATCCAGAGAGCTGGCATGACTTGTTTGAAGCCTCCTGGGAATGGAATCCAGGCTCCTGATTAGGAACCCGATGCCTGGTTCACTGCACTCGACTTGGCTCAGCCGCTAAGACGTAGCCATGTGAGCTGTGGGCTCCGGCCTGTCTGGTATGGCTCCGAGCAGCTGCAAGCCCTCCCAGGCGCTTAATGCACCCAGGCTTTGAGAGCAGACTTGAACTCATGGTGACTGTCCTATTATTCTGAAGTCCCATTGTTCCTGGCCTAGCGAGGTGCCCCAGTAAAGTGAAAGATATGGGAAACAATTGTGTGCGGCCGTAGGTGGGAGCACGCAGGTCTCAGAAGGCAGAGTTCGCGGTGACCTTGTGCCGGATCAAGTGTGCTCTGTGGGCTGGCCTTGGCCATGGAACTGGACCATATCAATTATACATTGAAATAATAGAGGCTGCTGTGATCTGCCAGCCGGTTTGAGATGGTGGAGATGCCAGCAGCCATGCGCCGAACCGAGAGAGAACCCCAGGACTGAGAGGAGGCTGAGGCCAGGGGCCTGACTTCTGCGTTTCCAACCAGCTGGGACACTGGCTTTTCTCTGTGCTCAAAGCTTGCTGGCCTTTGGTGAAGGATTAGCCTACTCAAAGAGGCATATGTCGAGCAGGAAATGGATGAGAGCATTCAGTCACTGCTGGGAGCAGGAGAGCTGAGAACTAGCCAGTCTGCGGGGCAGTGGGGGAAATAGCCACAGGACAGCTGTCCAAGGCCACCCGGCTTACTGAGCATGGCCTGGGATTGGGCTGCTGGTATCTGAGATACAGGGTCAGTTCTTTCTTCTGCTTCACTGCTTTGTGTGTTCCTGGGCTGGTCTTTTCTCAAGCAGGACAAGGGACTCTGGATTTAACGAGCGGTCACAGGGAGCCGCTGCAGAGCCTTAGTGAGAAGGGCTTCTTCTGGGAGTGCACATGGAAAAGGAGACATCTCTGACACCAGGGAAAGGCATGCTCCTGCAGGTTGGCTCCCCTTTGGGTCCCTGTGCGGGACTCTCTTTGGGTCGCAGCTCAGCTGGCATTCACAGTGTGGCTGTCGGTTGTGTGGAAGGGCTGCGTGTGCAAGTCATTCTCCTCCAGGGCCCTCATTTTCTTCCCTTGGACGGCTCGGCTCCACCGGCTGGGTCCTGTGCGTGCACTGCCCCTGCCCCTGACCAGAGGCATGAACACTGCTTTCAGCGACCTTGTTCCAACGCTTGTCTAAATGCAGGAGCACCACTGCCACACTTTCCAGAGCAATGCTGCTGTGCCCGCCTGCTTCCAAAAAGGCGCTCGCTCTGCTAGCAGACTAGCACTGTCACTGAGAAAGTCTACTGTGAAACTGGAGTCAGCTCCAGCCCAGAGTGCACACCCTCTCTTCTCCTCTCCTCTCCTCCCCTCCCCCTTCCTCCCTCCCCTCCTTCCTTCTATCTTTCTCAGTCATCTCGCTCTCTATCACCTACCCAACTATCATCTATTTATCATCTATCTATGTAGCAAAATGCTGTCCCCCTTTCCGTGAACATTAAGATACATGTAGGTTAATGCAACCCCCACCATCATGAAAAGGCAGAAAAGATTCACCACTCCAATAAACTCCTTCCTGTCCTGTTTCCTGCATTTCCCTGAAGGCCAAGACCAACAGGAACTTGGAATTACGGGCCACAACTAATAGGTGAAACACCTGTGGTCCCCTTTCTCCCCGATCCTGAACTCCTGGCAACCCCTGAGTGCAGACATCAGTCGGGGGCTACCTAGGACCCTGCTGACAAAGGCCGAGTCCCAGGGTAGCAGGCGTGGGGGCCAGGAGGCCGCACTGATAGCTGGGTGAGAACGAGCTGTCACCGAGCCCCTTTCCTGAGGGCAGGACCTAGGGATCTCACATTTGATGGTGGAGGATCCTGGGAAACAAGGTCTCTGTTCTGGGTGGTCTTATCTCCAGCCCCTCCTGCAAATAGGAGACTGACCCTTACAGCCTCTGTGACAACAATGTAGCTAGAGAAACAGCTACCTTTGTTAAAATGAATCTGGCTTGGAATTGCCGTTGTGGCGATCTGGACCTGGGACAGGCTGATGGCTGATGTGGCCCCCTCTCTATCCTGGCCCCGCAGTCTAGAGCAATGTGGAAGCACTTTCTCCTTTGCACTTGTCTCTTTGACTGCCCCATGCAGTAGTCCAGTGCCATCTCTGAGGGCATGTGGCCCTGAGGAGGGGACAGAAAACACCTCGTCCTGGGGATTTGACTCTGGAGACTCAAGCCCCTTCTGTGACGGCCTTGACCTTCATAGGAGGGCCTGCCCGGCATCTTCTCAGCCACCCTCATGCAGGAGCCATGATTCTGGGTATTTGCATGGTGGTGGCGAGGGACCCTCCAAATCCAGGGGTGTCTCACATACTCTCCCATTTAAAATTACTATGCATACTTAAATTCTTACTCATCTTTTTTTTTTTTTTTTAAGGAAAGGTGCAGGCAGGAATGAAGGTGAGCAGGCAAGCGGCAGAGAGAGGAGGGAGAAGCATTTAATCCTCTCAGGGCTGTATTTGCCACACGCTTAGACCACTCGCAGACCCATGAGGATGCCCAGGCATGCTGAGCAACTTCCGATCGAAGGGATGAGTGGGGAGATGGTCGGCAGTGGATCGGAGCTGGGCCCCACGGGGTGCAGATCCTTGAGGAGGACAAATTTCTGTGAAATGCTCAGACTGAGGCACAGGGGACAAGCAAACAACACTCTTAGATCAAAAAGCAGTTTATCTTTTGAGACAACAATGGGCAATGGCATTTTGTGTGAGACAGGAGGGAGGAGAAGAGGGAGGTGGGAAGGGTTTGCATGTTCAGACAGGACTGAGATCAGGAGGAAGTTACTGCCTTCTGCCCCAGCCCACTTTCTTTAATCATGCCTTTTGAGAAGGCCAGGCTGGAATAAGGAGGCCTGGGAGGTCATTCGTACCAGCGGTGGTGTCATCATTAAGTAACCTGCATGCCAGGTGTGTTTATGCTCATTAGTAATAATCACCACAATCTTGCAAAGTCCTTCCTTCCTTCCCTCCCTCCCTCTCTCCCTCCCTCCCTCCTTCCTTCCTTCCTTTTAAATATAACCATGGAAACTGAGGTCCAGAGAGGTTAAGTAACTTGCCCAAGGTCACACAGCTAATTGTGAACACAGCTGAGGTATGATTCCAAATCGAATGACTTTCCTATTATATTATGTGACCTCCTGCTTCTGAACCAGACACAGAAAACACAGGGGTGTGTGGAAGACTGAACGACTTTGTGCGTAAGAGAGGGGGGATCTGGATGGCGCAGAGTTCCAGGACTAAAGCCAGAACAAAGAGAACTCAAGAGTGGGGTGAGTTGCTGTCCTGGAGAAAAGGGAGGGGCATTCACGGAGGGGAGCTGCACAGGAAAATGTCTGGGGGGAGGATGCGCCCGGGTTGCAGGGCAGGCAGAGGAGGCTCACCTGGGAGGGACTTGACCACAAAAGCATGGCACTGAGACATGGGGCTGGCTTCTGTGGGACTCAGGTATCAGCTCAGAAAAGTGATATGATGAAAGAAGATTAAAGAAGATTAAAATCCAAGGGACACAATTTACTTCCGCAGACAGTACTTTGAAGAATGCATGTGACACAGTGATAGAAACTAGGTATAACAAGTGGCTTTTAAACACAGTCGATCTCTTAAGTTTTCCCTCTGGCATTGGATGTATTTTAGAAAGGGTTGTTATTCAAAATGGAGTTAACACACGAAGTGGGTGTTTTCCTTTTTTTTTTTTGACAAGGAGCTTAATTGACACTTTCTGGAAAACTACTGACCCTCCCTTCCAAAAAAAGCTCTCAAAACCTGTGAGCATGTGTGTACCCACACGGCTTGTGAGAGAAACCCTGTGACTCGGACATTAGAGAAAGTGGAGAATCGCAGCTTGAGTCCTGCAGTCTGTCTGCTGTCTGACCTGGTCCCTCAGCAGGTGCTGAACAGGAGGGCTGATGCCAGGAAGGGACCTGGGGTTCCAGGCTCTGCTTAGACCCCAGGAAATGAGACCTCGTGCCAAGGCCTAGGGAGAGCCAGGAGGCTGGCTTTGATTTGATTTTCATAAATTCGTCAAGTTCATGTTAAACAAACACACACAGCTTACCTCCAGGCTATAGGAATGAGCAAGTCGGAGAAAGGAGAAGCCAAAGGCTGAGACGATGAGGGATCATCTGAGCTGCCCAAGGAGGTGACAGTTCAGGGCCATGGTTACTGCACAGCTCTGTGCTAGGCTTGGGAAAGGTCCAATGATGGCTGGGGCCAAGTACCCGCTCTCAAGGGGAGAAGACACAGGAGCAAGTCCTCAGGGGTCACCCCTTCAAGGGCCCCTTCTCTGACACACACACACACACACACACACACACACACACACACACACAGAGACGCCCATTGAGGAATAGGTACCTCATCTGGCCCCACAGCTTGGTGTGTTTATTTTGAGCATGTTACTTGCCACAATGAATTGTCATTTGCTGACTGACCTGTCCCCCATGCTACTGAGTTATCATGTGGATCAATGTCTGACAAAATTGATCATCCAGTGAAATGGGGTAAATGAATTAAAATCCAACCAAGGGAATAAATGAATAATTTTGAGTTATCTTGAGATCATTTGCATTCCTAAGAGAAGCGATTCATAAAACATCCCCCAGAAGCTCAGAAAGTAGCCATCTTGTGTTTGTAGGCTCCGGAATAGTTGGGTTGTTCTGTGAAATCACAGCCGTCCACAGCGATGGAGGCCCAACCAACTGGGATGGACTGGACAGCAGGGCCGAGCCACCAGGAGGAAACAGCCATCACCTGTGACCCCCTCGCCCCTGGGGAGGAGAATGCCGCCATGTTCCTGCCAGCTTCTGTTCTCCTGGGACTGTGAGAGGTGAGAGCCACAGGTGCTGGTGACCATGACAGTGGACACATTGCCCCTCACTCTTCCGGTCTTATATTAGAGTGAAACCTAGATGTCCTTATTTGACCAGTGTGGCATCACCGCACTTGACAGAGAAAAGGACAGAACGTGAATGGCTGCTACCCAGTGGGGAGACCTCTGAGGATTGTCAGATGAGGAATCGTATGCCCTCCCTCCCTCCCTCCCTCCGCATGATCTCAGTTCTTCCTTGACCTCTCTGTTCTCGCAGCTGGTTCTGGAAATTATTCTTTAGGCCCCTGGACCAAAAGAGAATAACAATGGAGGTGATGAAAACTGCAAGCACATAGTCCATTCTCCAACGTAAAGTTCTCTATAATCATACCGGCATAATGAGCTGACACAAGACACAGAGCGGTCACACACTCATACCAGGCAGTTGTGGTTTCTTAGCAACAAACTAGAAACTGCAGTGAGTAGATCCTGTTTGTCTCTGGGTTTGTGTGTGTCACATGCTGTCCTCATTGTGGAAGTGCCCACGTAGAGGGACATTTTGTGGGTGCACTGATTCCTTCTGCAGACACGACTGCCATGTAGTCACCTAACACAGCGATGGAAAGACTTGTATTCTTGAAATTGTTTCACAGCGATGGGAGTTAATTTTAGAGGAACTAATCTTATCTGCTACACTTGCCACTTAATGTGTATTCTGTCTTGAGCGCTACTGATTTGTCTTGAGTAGCACAGAGTCTCCATGAAGGATCCGTCTTAGTTTTGAAATCCATCAATCCCTCCTCCTTTCTGTTGCTCGAGTGATTTCAGAGGATGTACCTTATTTCAATTTGCCTCCTGCAGTAGAGGTTCAGAGAAAAGACGTGTGTCCTGGGTCCCTCAGATAGTGAGAGGCAAACCTAGGATTCAGAGCAGGGCCTGCGTGTGGGATCGTGTCTACTGAATATGTAGGAGTTTTCTGGGTTGAACCCCCGTAGTGTGTTTTCTCAAAGATGGCAGCCAGAGTGTTCTTGGGTATCTGGGATGCATGCTGTTTCTCTTAGAGTCCAGCATGGAACGGTCACTGTTCTGGACTCTGAATCAAGGTGTAAGAGGCAATAAGTTTCTGGACTCCACAGGTAACCTGCTTGACACATCACTGGCACTCTATGAGTATGTTCCGAATGAATGAGTGAGTGCATGAATGAATGAGTGAGTGAATGAATGAGTGAGTGAATGAATCAATGAGTGAATGCATGAATGAGTGAGTGACTGAATGAGTGAGTGACTGAATGAGTGAGTGAATGCGTGAGTGAATGAGTGAATGAATGAGCGAGCGAGTGAATGAATGATGCATGAATGAATGAGCGAGTGAGTGAATGAATGATGCATGAATGAATGATGCATGAATGAATGATGCATGAATGAATGATGCATGAATGAATGAGTGAGTGAGCGAATGAGTGAATGAATGAATGATTCTAATTCCACTCGCAGTTAAGGTGCATGGTGCCTTGCAAACAGCAGTGGAACGTAAAGGTTTCCATTACCCCAGACTCAGGAGATGATTTTGCTGTAAACGACAGTACTTTCTCCTCTAACCAGAGAATTACACGTTCTCATTGCTCGCATGATTGTTCCCAGTGATTACCGTGGTGACACGGGAGACACTGAGCGGCCCCTTCTTAAGAAACAGCGAGGCAGTGTGAGTCAGGAGTGAGCAGCAGCAGGCGCTGAGACAGCACAGGTGACCAGACGCCCAGTGCTGGAGGCCCAGACGGACGCTCTCCCCAGGCGCCATGAAGCGCCAGCCCGGCCGTGGAGGAATCCTGCCCGGGAGTGCAGACACCAGTTCTGTGCTTTTCCCGAGCGAGAGCCATTCTGACATAGGCTTACGACTGAGGTGCTTTGAGGTTTTAGGGCCCCAGCATCTGTTTGTAGGTGGGTCTCTAAATGTAAGTGAACCAAAGCTCTGTTTCATCCCCGCATCCAGCCCCCTTGGGGAGGACTTCTTGTCCCCATGTGGTACTGGACATGCAGCAGATTTCTAGAGAATCCCTCTGCTACGTTCTCTCTCTCCCTCTCTCTCTCCCTCTCTCATTTCTCTCTATTAAATAGACATCCTTCCTTTTTATCTCTTATAATACTTGCCCATCAATTTCTTGCCAAGTGTCAGATTCCCTGGAGGATGTAAAGTAAATGCTCTTATTCACGGTGACGAAGCCTCACTGCTGGGCCACTGTGCCTTTGTTTGTGGGCAGATTTTATTGACCAAGACGGGGCCTTTAGGACTCGGCAGCGCCAAGAGTTGAATACGGAATATTAGCTCCACTGTCTGCAGATATCTTCCTAGGCCTTGCATGAGGGCCATCTCCTCGCTCCTCTTTCCCTCCGAGGTGGAGGCTTTCACCCCTGCTCCCCATGACTCAGGACTTACCTTTGATGGCTAAGGGTCTGTTGCTGCAATCTCCTTGAACTCACCTTAGGTCTTATTCCCTCCCCTACCTGTCCTGGCTCCCAGCTACACACGAAGCTGCAAAGCTTCCTGTACCCACACAGCTGCCATCTTCACCCAGCCTTACATAATCCCAAACCGTCACCATCCACTGCCAGTTCCCCTGCTGGAGTCTGGTCCCTCTCCTCTCTGGAGAGTGACTCAGCCTATCACTTACTCACACACCTTTCCATTGCTTGTTTACTTGTGAAATCCTTCACACCAGCACTCGGCCACCTCCACCTTAAATCCACCTGACAGGGACTGCACCTTATGTCTGGCCCTTTGTTCTTTCCGAGCCTCTGGAGTGGAACAGAAGAGGTGAGTGGAATGATGCTCTATATTTTTGTTACATCGAATACATTTTTCACTTTGGGTTTGATGAAGGCGTTTCTTTTTTGCAACAGAGTTGAGCAGGTGGGGCAGGAAGCAAAACCAGCTTTTGACTCTACACATGAGGTTAAAAAAAAAAAAAAAAAGACCAGTAACTAAAGTATGATATGGCCAGGCAGACATCACCCGGGCATGGGGAGGCTGGAAGCAACTAGGTGGTAAGGCTTCCCTTCAGAGCTTTGCAATTAAATTCCAAAACAAAAGATAGTCCCTGCTAACAAACACAGAACCCCATGTCAGAAACCAACAAGTGAGGAGAGCTTGCCTGGTACACATACATAGATTATGCTTATATTCTCTGCTCAGAGGCAAACTCCAGTATCTCAGCAGACTTCACTTAGAAAAAAACAAGTTGAGGGGTAATGCTATTGAGAATTTCAAGATGGGGACAGGAGAATTAAACCTCAAGCTTGGACCCTTCTGAGTCCAGGATATAGGCTGCCAAACTGGCCCCACCTGGTACTTAGTAAGTATTCAATTATATTTGGTTGAGGAATGAACACATTTTTTTTTTTAATTTTAGTTTTTAAAGAAAAGGTGCAGGCAGGAATGAAAGAGAGCAGAGGCAGACAGGAAGAGAGAGAGGAAGAAGCAATTCAGTTATTGTAGCTAGTTGTTCTGCTTGGCTGTTCCCACTGGTCTTGAACCACGAACCTGGGACCTTGGGATGTGTGTGGACTGCAGCCCACCCCTGCTCCACCAGGGTGTGCCAAATCTTCCCACCTAAGCTCAGGCCTCATTAACCAAAGCTCAATTATCTATGAGAGGTAGACAGACAGAGTGATGAGATAATGTTTTAAAGTGCCGAAGTCCACTGAAAACAGAACTCTTTCTTATAGGTTTCTGAATCAACTGCAGTATCAAGCAGATTGGAGTTTCATCGGTTGCATCTTCTGCTAGAGAGAAGCAGTTCTCAAGAGAGGGGAGGTGGGAATGGATGCAGCATGAAGAATTCAGGGCTCTGGGAGCACGTTCCTGCAGGGGAGCGATGACTGCGTGGGCTGGAGAGTTTGATGTGTGAATCACCACTCTGGTTCCAAAGAGCTAGAGGAAGGCCTTTGATGAGACCACACTTCTTCAAAGTTGGAGGGTTGCTGATTTGTATCTGCATGAACCAGTCTTTCCTACGACACATATTAATGTGTAAATGCCAAGGTGAATAAATACAAAGAGAGAGGCTGGGATACCGTTTTCAACAGGGGACAGTGCGGGGCAGGGGAGTCAAGAGACTCTGATTTCCACCACGTTTATGTTTTCATTGATGAGCACCTACTGCCTACCGGGTGCTGAGTTCAGTGCTGGGGCTTCTGAGTGAAGTCCAACTAAGCCTCTCCTCAAATGAAAATGTGATGGTTGGGGTGCCCTCCACACCTCCTGGTGCCTTGGTCAGATGACGCATCCCATGCAGAGAACCGCCCCCCCCCCCCGCCCCCCAGGCTGGACAAAGTCATTCTGCCCCATTGCCCCATCAGGGTGGTGAGGGCTGAGTTGTCATGGTGACAGAGCAAAGGAACTGGAGCTTCGGGCAAGTGTCCAGCTGTGAGCTCCCTCCCTCCTTCTTTGCCTGAGTCCTATCTGAGGGTCCCTTGCTGCCTGCAGACTGTGGGGTGTGGCTGAAGAATGATGGACAAATGGGAGGGGAGAGGGGAGGAGAGATACTGTTGATTCCTGCAGGACCCCGAACTAAACTGCAGGGCATCTGCTGGCCCCTCATCCATGCCAGGGCTGTGCCACATAACGTTGTCTCATTTCTGATCCTCACAGTAACACCATGTGGCCATCCACGTGTCTTCCTTCCCCCATGATACAGACGAGGAGACTGAGGCTATAGATGAACTCTCCAAGGACACAGCAGAGCAGAGAACTGGGCTTGTCTGATTCCCAGACCTGTGCTCTTAAGGCGAAGTGTCTGTGGTTCTGAAATGCTGACATGGCGTCCCTGGGGCGAATGTCTAAAACGCAGGTTTCCAGGCACAGCACCAGACCTGCTGAATTGGAGTGTCTGGGGTGGGGCCCAGGAATCAGAACACGAAGGTATCTTGAAGGCTGACTGGTCCGAGTGAGGCCTAGAGAGGAGAATAAACTGGTCCGTGTCCCAGGGTTGGTTAGGATTCGAACTCAGCTCCTCCCTGCTGGCTTAGGGGGCTCAGGGCTGCAGAGTGGGCTTTTCAGGAGGAGGCGGAAAGCTGTCTTCACTTACCATGGCAAGTTTTCATCTAACCAGACATCCACTTAAGAGGAAGAAAGAGAAGGAGAGAAGCCCTAGCCAGGGCTTATTATATTTCTTTCCAGCATTTCTGCTTGCAAGGCCAACCCACTTCCCAGCCTGGTCACCAGGGTAACTGTCACCCCCACCTTGACAGTCAAGTGTGTGCGTAGCTCCTCGCACCCACATCCAGGCCCTCGGGGCCCAGCCCTATAATCAGCCTCCCGCTGCCTCTGCAGACAGCCAGCCAGCAGCGACAGTCAGACAGTCAGCCCCACTCTGTGGGCCCATCACCCCATCATGGCTCCGCAGACACCCCCACCCATGCTCCCACGTCCTGTTCTGCTTTCCTCGTCTCCTGCCTCCCAGGAGACAACGGTGCAATCTGCTCCGGGCTGTATCATCACCTCTGGAGGGAGGAATCCACCCGGGTGTACAGAGCCCAACACGGGGCCCTCACAAGAGCCAAATCCTGAGGCGAAGGGGGGACAGTGAATAACGTCTCCCCGCCCCCTCCAGAGACAGGTGCGGGTGCCTGAGATTAAGAAGAGTTCGCAGAGCGCTGGGCAGTCTGAAGAGGCGTGATATGACTAGTAGGGACGAGGACTTTGGGGAAACTGGGTGTCCAGGGTCCTTGCTAATGAAGCAGCTTCTGCCTCGAAATAGGGGTCCCCTCTACTACTGTGACCTGGGAGTCTGACCTGGCAGGGGGAAAAGCTTGGGCCTGTCTTCAGGATCTTGGCCAGAAAAGTTTCATGAGGCTGGGCTGCTGGGCCCATGGAGTCCCCTTCTAAGGGAGTAATTCCACCCCGTTCCTCAGGCCGGGGCCACCAGGCCGCTAGGTTGAGCACCTCGGAGCTCCCTCCTCCACCGCTGGAGCTGAGCGAGGCTTCCACCCAGCTCTAAGCTGACCTCTGCGCTGCACACTCAGCTGTCTCCCCCTGTCTCTGGGTCTCACCTGACTCCCAGGCTCCTAGTCACTTGCTCAGTCCCAGGGACCGAGATTTCTGTCCTAATAACTCACCTTCCTTATCTCCCTGCAGTCTGAGGCCTCCCCCATTTCCTAATTGGGATGACATGTTCTCTGCTGGGCTTGGGATCTGGCTCCCCCAGGGGCAGCTGAAAGAACCAACCTGGACCAATAGGAGACAGAAGGCAGGAGGAGCCTTCGTGGCCTCCTTCCCATGGACAGAACTTGAAGGCCAGCCAGCTTGGGTATTTACTTCCTACCTCGCCCTCCTCGCGTCCCTCTCCTCTTTCTGGTGGTCATGGGGTCATACCTCCTGAGGAAGCCTTAGCTTTGCCTCAGATTGTTTCCTGGGAACCTCCGCTGTCAGAAGTAAGATCAGACAGGAGGGAATTCTCATTCTATATCATCCAGCCTAATTCTCTCATTTGACAGAGTGAACCGAGGCTAGAGGAGTGATTTTGCAAAGTTGAGAATTAGTTAGAGGAGAAGTCTAATCATGACTTTAACACATACTTAGCAAGCACTTACTATGTAAACCCTCATTGTTTTAGGCCTCAGATGGCCGTAATGAAGAAAATGGACAAAATCCCTGCCTTGAGTGGAGGAGAAAAACACTTTACATGAGTGAATAAGTAAAAGATTCAGAATGCTAGACTGTTAAGGGCTGCTGATGGTGATGGTGAGTCTCCAGGTTGAATTATATGCCCCCCCACCCCGCCCACCTCTTCCAATTCCTATGTTGAAGCCCTAAACTCCCAGTGCCTCAGAGTGTGAGTGTTTTGGAAATATGGTCATTAAACAGGTGATTAAATTAACAGGTACACCTGTCCTAGTGGTCTAGCAATGCTGGGAGCAGTTCCACAGGTATCCCAAGGTCCTGGGTTCAAGGCCCAGGGCTGGGAGGAGCAACATATGTGAAGAGCTAAATGAAAGAAAATAAATAAAGTGCTGCTTCTATCTCTCTCAAAAAATAAAATAAAGTAAAATGAGACCACTAGGATGAGCCGTAACCGAAACCGACTGGTGTTCTTAGGAGAGGAGGGAATTTGGACTCACAGTGAGACACCAGAGGTGCTTACACACAGAGAAAAGACCTCATGAGGATGAGGAGGGAGGAGGGAAGGGGGCCGCCATCTGTAAGTCAAGGAGACAGGCCTCAGGGGAAACCAAATCGGCTATCCTGATTCCAGAACTGTGAGACGATACATTTCTGTTGTTTAAGGCACGTGGTCTGTGGTATTTTGGTATGGCGGTCTCAGTACACTAACAAAGTAGGATTTAAATTTCATAAAAGGTGTGCTGAGCTGGCTTCAAAGAGGTGACATTGGAGGAAATCTCTGAAGGTGATGATAGAGCAAGTTCTTTGAAAATCCAGTGGCAGAGCATTCCAGACACAGGACTTGTGGCTTGGATGGGGTCATAGCTCCAGGGCTGGGGGAACAGCCAGGAGGAGGGAGTGCTCCTGAAGCCAGCAGGGGCAGGAGGGAGAAGCAGGATGGAGATCTGTGAGGAGGGGTGCGGGCTGGGGCCACCACAGAGGTCAGAGCAGTGGTGCTCATGGGGAGGGAGGGAGATTTTGCCCAGAGGACATTTGGCAACTTCCGAAGACACTTCCCATGGTCACACCTGGAGGGGGAGGAGAGGTCAGGATGGGATACTGGTGTCTATGCGCAGAGGCCAGGGATACTGCTCGACATCATGCAGGCCACAGGCCAACATTCCCTCCTCCTTCCCGAGACAGAATCCCTGCGGGCCACAGAGCCACTTGGTTCAGAAGTCTTGGTTGAGGACCTAAGGGGACTGGGTCTGACTGGTGCTAACAGGATCAGTCTGGCGGCATTGGGAAGGACATTAAAAGAGGAAGTGCAGACACTGAGGCTCCTGTAGTTCAGATGAGAAGCAGCGGTGGCTGGGACGGGGTGGCGGAAGATCTTCCTGGATGTCGGCTGAGTGCTTCCTCATCTATCCTCCAGCCTCCTCTCTCTTTCTCAGTAGACACCAACCACGCCCTTACTATGTGCTAACCATCAGGTCAGGTGCTGGGGAAATTCCAACAGGTGTGACCCCCCGGGAACCTCATCTAGCTCATCTAGACACAAGCTGGAGAGAGGGGGGCACTAGCGAGCCACTGTTAACGTGGAGGACGGGCTTTGGGACGTCCCCTAAGGGCAGCAGACAGAGCTTGTGACAGGTGTCAGCAGTTACCAGCTACTAAGACTGCAAAGAAAGCACAGAGCGAACACTGGGTAGGTGACGTTTCCATCCATCTAGCTGCCCAAGATGGAAACTTGCAAATCTATGTTAGTGCATTTGCCTCCTTGTCTTCCACTCCTGCCCCTAATCCAGCCTATCACCTCCAAAACAGCTCAGAGTCTGCTCACGCTGCTCCATCTCTCTCATAGTGACTCTAGTCTAGGCTTCTGTCATTTCCCACCTCGTCTCTCTGTCCTCACTCCAGGGCCCCTTTAATCTTTCATTACCAGGACGAATAGGTCATGACGCAGTAACAGAAAGCACAAACGCTCCATGGCTTCACACCGTAAAGCTTTGTTTTCCACTTTTGTAAATGCAGGTGGGGCAGACCCTTCCATCAGTTTTTTAATCCCTGTGTTTTCTCAGAGCTTTTGTTCATTTGCAATTGTATATTGAGTTATCAAATTATGGGATTAATTTCCCTTCTTCTCCCTAGGATGTGTGCTCTTTGGTAAGTAGGCAGAAGCCGTACGTGGTTTTCTTTGTGCCCCGACATCTAGAACAGTATATATAATAGAACCAGCTTTCTAGAAATAGTTTTTGAATGAATAAATATAGTGACTAAACCACAACTGGAAACCACATAACAGTCCCCAATCTGGAAAATTCTGAAATATCCATGCATAGTATAGAAGATTATATGGAACCCATAGGTATATTGTTCAGCGTAACAATAAAACATACACTGATCACCAGCCAGTTCAGAAAAGTAACACCTCACCAGTGCCCTCCATCACATCTCAGTCTTAGAGAATTAATCTAGAGATCTCTTCTAGAGATTAGCAATAGGCTGTATTTTATGTCTAATCCTTCCTTTTTCTCTTGGTCATTTTAACCATTTATGGATATTATGTGTATGTATCTGTATATATAAAAATTGCTTTTTAGCAGCATGTGAATATTATCACCCTGTAGATAATCTTTGGCAATTTGCATTGTTACTCAACAGCTAGGTGAGATTTATCTTTGTTCATTTACGTGGTTCATTTCACTGTCAAGGTTTTCCACTGTTTGGGTATCATGCAACGATTTGATCTCTTCTGTTGCCCGGCGTGTGTGGTTACCAGGTGTTAACTATTACAATTTAAGCTGCTATGAACTTTCTTATACATGCCCCTTTGTGTAAATGTGCAAGAGTTTCTCTAAGATATATACTGGAAGAGAGCACCGTTCTACAGGTTAATGCTGAGTTACTTTCCCAATGGCTTCCAAAGTGGCTGTGCCAATTTTTGCTCCCACCAATACTACGAAAGTTTCTCTAGCTCTTCATCTTAAAACATCTGATGTGGTCAGACGTTAACATTTTTACCTGTTGGGTGGGTGTAGACATTTGCTGTACCCTTAATTATTAATGAGGTTGAGCTTCATTTCACAGGGTCATTGGTGATTTCTTTTCTGTAGAAATGGTTGAGTCTCTGTTTTCTACTATTATTAGTCTATTAGTTGTCTTCCTACGGACTTTGGGGGGAATTCTTGACTCTGGAGAGCCATCCTTTTTAAATTTGTTGTAAATATCTTTTCCCAGTCTATGGCTTGTCTTGTTACCATCTTTGTATTGTTTTTTGATGAATTCAAGGTCTTCATTTTAAAGCAATTAGATTTCTTAGTCTTTCATAACTTATGTTTTTTTATTCAAGAAAACTTCCTATTCAGATGTTAAAAAACTACTCTCCTATATTTTTCTCCCAAATGTTAGATTTTCCTTTTGTATTTCGTTTCTGTATTCACCTGGAATTGAATTTTTATGTATCAGCAGAGGTATAAATCTCACTGCAATAGTTTTCTCATATAGACAATGGTATGAACTTTCTATTGCTGCTGTAATAAATTACCACTGATTTGTGACTTCGAC
Organism: Solenodon paradoxus; assembly: GCA_004363575.1. Classification (NCBI taxonomy): domain Eukaryota; kingdom Metazoa; phylum Chordata; class Mammalia; order Eulipotyphla; family Solenodontidae; genus Solenodon; species Solenodon paradoxus. Next base: position 182,175 of record RJWH01001979.1, on the reverse strand, counting down.
AATGGAAAATGATTATCTTACAGCTGTGGAAGTTAGGACTGTGTTACACTGGGCCTTCAAGTTTTCCTTCCATCACATCACTCTGACACTAGTTCTCTACATCCCCTTGTCACCAATGACCCTTACAATAACATTGGGTCCACCTGGATAATCCAAAACAATCTCCCCATCTCAAGATCTTCAGTCATATCTTCAAAGTCCCTTCTGCCATGTAAGGTAACATATTTATAGGTTAAGTGGATTCGTATAGGACATCTTTGGGAGAACACTTTTCTGCTTCTGATTCCACACAACTTATTAATCCTTTTTGAACATGGGTCCAGGGGGATGTCTGGTAGTAATAATAATAGCAAATATAGAGTGTCTACTATGTATCAAGAGTTTCTCTAAGCCTTGTATGCATATTATCTCCTTGAATTTTCACAGTCATTTGTGCTAAGTGCTATTACTCCCATCTGAGTAACGCAAGGATGGGGAATTAAGTAACTTGTCCTCAGCAGGAAGTGGCAGAGCCTGGATTCAAACCCAGGGAATTGGGCTCTAAATTCCATGTGCATAACCATCATGCTATTTGTTGAATGAAGAAGTGAAGTGAACCAATTTAACTTCCCTTACTATGTGCTCAGGACCAAGTCACACAATTTCCCTGCGTTTCCCTGTGTCATTATCTGCAAAGTGGAAATAGTAATGAATCGCTTCTGTGCTGTGAGGGCCAATGTCCCTGGCAGAGTCAGCAATGGGACTCAGGTTTCCTGGCAGCCAGGCTGGGGTGGGTTACTTCCACGACCGGGTGGTAACTATGGAAGCCACAGATTCCAGGCATCAACCTGAACATTTTCCCTTCATCCACCTCCTGCCTGTAATAGCCAACATGAAAGCTATGGCTATGTGCTCAAAGAAGTCTCAGATGATGTTGTTACAAAATCCAAATTTGAGATAATACTTCTTAGCTGAAATAAGGTAAAATTTACAAGTATTTAATATCAGTTACAAATCAAGAGGGGATGTGGTTGGAGGTGGGGTGTGTGGCGGGAGGCAGGGGAGGGAGGGGGGGAATTTCAGAAGTTGACAGAAAAGGGAGGGGACTACATGTTATTTGCAGAAGAAAACTACCTCCCCCCACATCTTTGCCTCTTTTCCATCCTGGTCTCATCAAGCTTCCAACCTCTTCCAAGTTCCTTTCACTCTTGCTTGGTAGAGTAGGAATCAGAAAACTTGAATTTGAGCTGCAGAGTAACCACTGACCGTGTTCACTTTGAACTTCAGAGGCAAGACTGAAAAGACAACAGCGCGGAGTAGGAGGAGCTCTCCACCAGATGTTAGGACATGTGGCGAAGCCATCACCATGAGATCAGAGCACCATGGATCTCACGGTGGAATGGTGGAACAGAGGAACACATCGGCGCAATAGTCCGAGCCCAGAAACAGACAGCTGGCTATGGTGACATGACGTGGTCCTGTGCCCTCACACTTCTGTGGAAAAAAGGTGAATTGTTTGGTGGGTAAACCAGTTCACTGTGTAGAGAAAATATTGTATTTCTACTTACTCTATATGTGAGATGAACTCCAGATGAATTAAGAATTATCTATTATAGGCAAAAATATGAAGCTAAGTAGGGGGAATATAGGACAATATTTTGCTACTGGGGTGTTGGGAAAGATTCTTTAACAAGACTCAAGAAACACTCCACCAGGTTAAAATTTGATGTATTTGTCTACATCAAAATGAAGATTTTTACCTACACTGTAGGATAACGAAGACCAAGCTAACAGTATAACATAAAAGACTGGGAGAAGTATTTGTATACTGACAAAGGATTCATATTTAGAATGTATAAGAAATGCCTTTAACTCATTCAGAAAAATATTAAGAAACCTAGCAGAAAAATAAGCAAAGACTATAAATATTTAATTCACAGTGGGTGAAACTCAATGGCTGTTAAGTTTATGGAAAAAATGGTTAACAACCCTAGTCATCAAAAAATTAAAAAGAAATAAAAATGAAAATTATGTGATACTACCTTATTGATATATAAGATATAAATTAGGACAGCAGTTAATATTAAAGGTTAGCATATAAAGAGGGGAAACAGGATCTTCCTATCTTCATGTGCCCTTAGTGCACACTGGCAGTCATTCTGGGGAAAAGCATGGCAGAGTGAAAATAAGCACTGTAGGCTCTATGAGCCAGTAATTTCATTTCTTTCTTATGGTCCATGAGGGATGCATCTAATATCACTCCAGCATTGTCTGGAGAAACAAGGACTTGCTGGCAAACCCTCCATTATTTAAGGAGTTGATAAAAAGTGTTAGATGAACAAATTGAGAGATCTCAGTGGTCAGAATGAATGAACTTTTGATATAGTCTCATGGCTAGATCCATAAAATATTATGTTGAGGGAAAAACAAAAAACAGAATGATCTTAGCACAATACCCTTCAGGTAAATTAAAAATAATATGGAAACTAAAAACAGCATCCTTCCAGGACATATACATATTCTGGGACATGTCTTAAATGTGAGAGGCGGGACAAATGGAGGCTAGAGAAAAGGGGGTGTGGAGAGGGAATGAGTGGAAAATAACAAAAATTAATAATTAAGATAAGAGCCTTGCTGACTCTTAGGAGCTGGAGAGTACGATCGACATAATTCTTGTCCCCAAGGTCCGAAAAATCATCCCAATTCCCCTTTCATCATGACTATTCTTAACAGAATCAAATGCAAGTGACTCATCCTGGCTACCCAGAGCAGGGGGACCTGCCTCTTTCACCCTTCCTGCCAAACATTAGCTTCTCCGAACTCCAAGCCTCTATTCTGATTGCAAAACCCACAACCAAAACACTCCGAGGCGCCATTCCGAAATGGCCTTACTCTTTCTCCTATTGACCGTTTAACATTCAGTTTACGCGTGTCCTCCCTGGAGTTCTTTTTATTTTCTTTTTTTTAAAGAAAGGTGCAGACGGGAATGAAGATGAACAGGGTCGGGAAGGCAGAAAGTGAGGATGAAGAAGCATTTTATTCACTTTGATTGGTTGTTCCCGCCGAGGAGTCCTTTTCTGATCGCTGCCCTTCCCCAAATGCTAGCCCCCGCAGAACTGCATTCTCCAGTACCCTTCTTCCGTCAGCCCGCACGCAACTCGGAGTAATTGTTTGTTTTGTTTACAGAGGCCCCACCGGCGTCTAGAGCTGAGCTGGGGAGGTCTCAGCGCCTGCAACTCGCCTGCTGGGGTGGGAGGTCCCACGAATAACCGCAATGCTATTCTAGCAGGTTAAGCAAGCCCCCTGCCTAAGGCGTTTTCTTTTGCTTCTCTTCTCATTGGTTCAACGTCTCCTCCCCCGCCCCGCCCCGCCCCGCCCTCGCCCGCACAAGGTGGAAAGAATGCGCACGCGCAGCGGGGTGGGGCGCACTCAGTCGGGGGCGGGGCAGGGCGGGGCGCCCGGTGACTGAGAGGTGCGAGCGCCGAGAGGCGGCGGGGGCCGCGTCGACGTTGCGCGGCAGTTGCGTCCCGCCCGCGTGCGAGCGGCGACCGGGAGGGGGCGGAGCTGAGTCGGCGGCGGAGGCACCGCCTCCGCCTATGGCCCCGCCCCTCGACACGCCCCCGCCCCTCGCCCCCGCCCCCGTGCCTTGCCCGCCCCGCCCCCTCGGTCCGCCGCGCTCCTCCCGCCGCCCGCCAGCCGAGAGCGGGAGAAAGTCCTGCTGGTGGGCGGCCGCGAAGCTGTGCGCGTCCGCCATCCCGGGGCCGCTCCGGCCCGGGCGGCGAGGGGGCCCGGCGGTCCATGCATCCGCCGCCGCCCGCCGCCGCCGCGATGGATTTCAGTCAGAGCAGCCTGTTCGGCTACATGGATGACCTGCAGGAGCTCACCATCATCGAGAGGCCGGTGCGCCGGAGCCTCAAGGTGCGCCCGGGAAGAAGGAGCTGTTGGCTGGACGGGCCCCCACCCCCGCCCGACCCCTCCTCGAGACGGCCGGGGGCCCGCTCGGAGTCCGGCTGGCCCCTCAGCCCTTCTTCGGGCCCCGGGGCCCCTTCCTCGACGCGGCCCGGCTCTCCCCACCTGGACCCTCACCCCAGGGGATGGGACTGGCCCTGTCCTGTGACCCGGGGCCAGTTCCGCGGTCCCTCGGGCGTCCTCAACCCTTAGCTCCCGGCCCCTTCCCCAGCCCGTCCCCAGAAACGGCCGCCGACGCCGGTCCTTCGGGCCAGCCCGGCGTCTTCGCCGGCTCGCGTCTCGGACGGCCGTGGCCCCTCTTCTCCGCGCCTGCAGGAGCGGCCCCTGGCACCGCAGCCCGCGTCTCCCGAGCCTCTCGGGCGCTTCCCCGCCCCAGGCCCCCGGCGCTGCCCGGGCCCTGGCCCCAGTCCCACTCCTCGGTCGACACAGCCCGACTCCTCCCCCACCTCTTCCCGAATCCCATCCCCCTCGGGCCCCACCAGCCCGGCCCTGCCTTCGCCTGTAACCAGCACCCTCACCAGAGCCGTCCTGCTAGGGATCTTCAAGAATCTCTGGACCCTGTGCCCCTGTCCTGATCACCATGCACCCTTTCTTTCCAGCCCCTCCAGGACTCCAGCTGGGACCCTGCTCCGCAGCCCTCTGGAGACACTCAACCTTCAGCCTGCTTCCCTACCCGCCCCACTCGCTCCCCCACCCCGCGGAG
>RJWH01001979.1:0-177424 GCA_004363575.1 Solenodon paradoxus | reverse complement strand
GACGAAAAGTGTACAGCTATTTTGCACATGCCTGTAAAACTGATTTCGGCCGGGTTCTGAAGTCACCGTGTGATTTCCAAGCTTCACTCTAGAAGCGAGGAGGATTTTTTTTTTTTTTTTAAAAGGAAACGCAAACCCCTAAACTGTAAAACTCCACTACCTAAACCTAACAATTACAAAGAGAGACCTCTGTGGTTAGGGTCGCCCAGCTTCCTAGCCCCTTGATTAGTTTTCATCCATACTGCTTAATCGTGAAGTTTTTTTTTTTTCTTTTCTTTTCTCATTGGTTTAGCCTCAGACAGGCGGGGGTGGGGGTGGGACGTACGGGTTATGGGATGCTTGTGTGCATAATTTGTATTTTATAATTGACAGACACCAGAAGAAATAGAAAGATTGACAGTTGATGAAGACCTCAGTGATACCGAAAGGGCTGTTTATCTGCTCAGGTATTTCCTAACGTCTTTCTGTGAAATTGATGCTTTTGCTTTCTGAGATGTCATGTTAGGTTCGGATTTACTGAGCCGCTTGAACAGAGTACTTTTGCATCTTTTGCATGCATGAACACTAATTATGTTAGAAATGAAAACTGAGGTATGGACTCAGAAATTCGAGAACTGAAATCAAAAGATACCTAACAGAGAGGGGAGCAGAACAAAGAACGGTTTGAACTGAATCTCATTCCTGTTTTCCAGTGTGGTTATTCTCACTTAAGTTCTCATTCTGTTTAGATAAGACTTAAGAATATCCAGTGGTTAAAGTTTATTGTAGAGTATGAACATTGTATGCTACTTACTATATAGAAAAAAAATTCACAGACGAGGCAGTTTGGTTTGCTGCTGTAGACTATTCATATTACTTTTGTTTTCTGAGCTTTATAATTTTGCCTGGGAGATTTTTTAATTTGATTGCGCCTACTCTCATTTAGGTTTCCTCTGGCAAGTTCTACAGAATTGCTTAAGGTAAATGGTTATTGCAAATATTTACAAGATTTCTTTCAACTATTTAAAACATGTTGGTGTGGAGTTAGTTTCTTGCAAGTTAATGAGAAGAACATTAAGGAGGAATGTATCTGTGAATACTTACAACAGAAAGTTTTCTATGACATTCCGTGTACATTTGTCTTAAAATTTTTCTTTACCTGGTGTGTTTTTTCCTCCCTTTTGGCAAATTAATTTTTGCTTCCATTTTTTTGAATCAGATTTTGATACCTAGTTTTATTAATCTTCAAGGATATTAGCATCCTTGATTCCTTAACTCAGGTCTACTTTGCGCAGTTCAGGTCCTGGTAAGTTTCTTGTTCTCCTTTCCTGTTTGTTGTTTGTGTTTCCAGCCCCATATTACTTATTGAATGAGGCTGTAAAAGTTAATCATTCTCCAGAACTTACTTTAGTCAGACTATTAGCACGCTTGTAATTAAGACAGCTCTTTCTAATAATCCTATTACTTAAAATGTTTTTTTGGATCTAAGATCCTATGTTGATGTTGTTTCTCCTTCCTTTTGGTGATCTGTGGCAGTATGCTATCATCATGCCTACTTGTTTACTTATTTAAAAGAAAGCTATTTTATTGATCTATTTTTTATTTTATGTATTTATTTATAAGCTTAAATGAGAGTAGATGTAATCAAATTAAAAAATCTCCCAGGCAAAATTATAAAAGTTCAGAAAATGAAGTGAGTTAATAGTATTTGTTTTGGTGTTTATGTAGAGAAAAAGCTAGTTTTGAACTTATTTTATTTTGTGTTCTTTTTGAGGCACGTTAGTCCTTAATAATGAACATGTTTAGTATGGCGACTAAGAGTTACAAACACCTGCCTCTCTTACAGTTCTGTTTGGAGGAGGTAGACAATTGACAAAAGTTTCGATAAGTTTCTTTTAACACACAGTATTTAATGGTTTGAAATACGTTCCTATTTAGTCCAGAGGAGTTCTTTTCTTTAGCATAAAGGCTGCTTACAATTAGGAATCGGAGAGTCTTGCTCTACTTACTTGTGACAGCAGATACCTTTATTCTAGATGTCAGTGACAAGGCTGCTCTTTTAGGATAGTTTATTTGTTTTCAGATTTTGTTTGTCAGTGAGCCAGGCTGTCTAAATTGTCTTTCAGTTTTCAGGCATAGAACATAAGTTTCATCCAGTTCTGGAACTTACAAAGCCCTCCTAGAGACAGATGGGTCCTCTTATTCTGATACGAGAGTTTTAAAAGACATCCCTTATCTCCTTCAGTGTCTTGTGTCTCATCTACCCTTGAAGGAGGTTTGCAAGGTGACTCAGAAAAGGAACACTGGTCTGGTTGTGTATGGGCTCTTTAGCTGAGTTCTTTGTCTTCTTACCATCTTACCACCTTCTGGGAGAAAGTGAGATTTCACCAGTAGGCACCTGATGAAGGAGTAACACCAAGACTTGTGTTCTTTCCTGGGATTCAGGGAGGGTGTGGGTTTGTCTCAGACGCATTCCAAATGTTGCCTCTGTTAAAACCTTACCTGTTGTGTATTGAGCCTTCTGTTTTAAATATAATATACTCTTTTTTTCCCCACCCCATTTGTACTTTCCACTGCTATAGAACCTAATACTGAGCCCTGCTTTTATTTTTTTTTCTCTGATTTTCACGTTTATTTTTGAGTGTTTTACCTTTTCCTCTCTATTTCATATTTAATAGTTATCCTTTTTTTTCCTCTGCTTTTGTATGGCAGAGTTGTTTCTTTAGTCCCCTTTTTTTATATAGTAAAATTATTTTGGAATATTACGTGTACTTAGAATTCAGAGAACAATGTGTAAGCACCTGTAAATATTGCTTTATAACATTTAAATTGACTCTGGTATCTAAACAAGCATTGGAAACAAGAGTTCAGTCAGAAGGAAACTATACTGTTCATTGTCTTCCCCCCACAAATAGGCACGTCTGTTATTAATGCTGTTTTCATAGTTGGGAACATGACGGTACTCGAGGATTTGACACAGACCAGTGTGTGGTTTTGCATAAATAGGACACTGATAGCCCCATCTGTGGCATTCAGCACTGAAGCAAAACAGCTTTGCTAATAGTCACAGCTTGTAACTCAAAATCTTATCACATCTTTCCCTGCTCTTTCTTCTTTGTGAGTTTGGCTTATATTTTAGGAACGTACTTAAAACATTCGCATAATTTCTTTAGAGAAGAGTCTTAAGTATGTATACTGTGCTTTCATGAGGTAAATCTTTATTCATATATCTCTGATTGCCTTCCAGACCCTTAAACTTGGTCTAAGTGTCTCCATCTTAGCTGTGCAGTGATGTCTCACTAGGTCCTCACTTTTTTTTTTTAATAGCTTGATTGAGATGGACTGCGTAGGACATACCTCTGTTTCTAGTCTGCGGTTCAGTGTCTTGTAGTATTTATTCATAAGAGATGTGGAACTACTGCTACACTTAGAACCTTTTCATAACCCTCACAAGAAACCCTGTACCTGTTAGCAGACACTCCCCACTTCTTCCCAACCTTCTCAGTCTTTGGGACCTACTAGTCTATTTTCTGTCTCTGTGGGTGTGTGTATTCTGGACATTGCACGTAAATGAAATTACATAACGTGACTTTTTGGGAGCGCCGTCTTTCAGTTGGCATAATGTTTTCAAGGTTCTTTCATGTTGTAGTGTGTATCAGTGCTTGATTCCTTTTTATTGACGAGTAATATTCCATAGTGTGGGCTTGTTCATTCTCTAGGTAGTTGGTGGCCAGCTGGGTTATTTCCATGTAGTTCTCTGCCCTTTGAAACATTCATGCTGGGTTCTTCACCGTTACTCATATACTGTTCAGTCTTTGCTCCTCTTTTCCCCACCTGAGTACGCTTTCATTTTAGCCTATTCACCCCTCCTGTCCCCAGGATGCAGCTATGACTTGCATCTTTCATAAGGCCTTTCCTAAGTGCCGAAACCACATGCAACCAAGCTTCTCAGAGCTTTCCTGTCATTTGTGGCCAAATCTCTCAGCTAGCAATTGATCATTATTCTCTCAATCTCCGCCCCCCTGTCTGTTTCTGTGTACATTTCTTTCAAAAATTGTAAACTGCTGTTGGAGGGAAAACCACATTTTTATGTTGTTCTGGGTCTATCTTATTCTGTGCTTTGATATAAATATTAACCTCGTAATAGACTAAAGTGGATTTATTCATTTTTAAGGTGACCGTATCCAGATGAAGTAAGCCACTTCTAATTTCTTTTTTTGTATCATAGACAATAGAATGTGGCAGATTTAGGCTTTATTCTGCTGTACCATTTGATATTTGTGTGGTCAGAAGTTAAATATGGCAATTAAACTCTAGTTTTCTCATCTGTAAAATGGAAATAATAATTCCTTTTTCCCAGGGGAGTTATATTATGAGTAGAGTGCCTGGCACAGAATATTAATATCAAATCTTTCTTTTTTCTTTTTTCTTGCTACTTAGGTACTCGAGGATATTTCAAACTTCCAGTAATCAAATAGAGTAATAAGCAATTAAAGCCTATTAACAGAAATTTGTGATAATACCTGCTAACTTCCTTTGCTAATAATGTTTATCAGAAACCAGGATTTCACAAATGATAAGTAAGCATTTAAGCTGATAATAAGGTCAGCCTTTTTTTTTTTTTTTTTTTCAAGGAAAGGTGAAGATAGGGAGAGAAAGGAGAAGGAAGCATCTTTATCTTATTTTTATTGAGTTGTTCACACTGGTTCTTTACCCCCCACACCCAGGACTTGAACGCAGGGATATGTGACTTTCTCTTTTGGAGGTGACCGGCCTAACCGCGGCTCCACCAGGGTGCGCCTAAGGTCAGCCTGTTTTACAGACATGTTTTCTCAGCAGATGACCTTATCTCCAGCAATATTGCTATTGATGTTAGTGTGTCGATTGGAAAAATGTATACAAGTTTTATGTTGCTTTTATAGTCCCTTGTCACTTTTAAACTGGTTTTCACTTTGTGCTGTGAATTTTAAAACAGTTTGCATTTTGTCTCAGGGGACGGTCAGATAAAGCACGTCTTTAATCAGGCCCGCTCCCCACACCACTTCCTTGCTTATTTTTTTTGAGTGAGTGCGCCCCCTAGTGACATTGCAGCCAAATCTGGAAATAAAGATGCTGTCAACTGCATTGCATTGCCAGTGACATCTGAGAACTCTTGCCTTCAAGATTTCAGCAGGTGGTTGTGAGGTAGCAAGAACTCCTACCTGCTAGCTTTTGATTGTTTTATCTATATATTTATCCTATGTGTTATAGAAGAGGGAAAAGCTGTATGTAAAGCACCTTTCGTATGCCTTTGTTTCTAAGGTCTTCTGTATCCCCATGTCTTTAACTTTCACTATTGTCTATATTTTTGATACCTCTGCTTTTTAATACTGTTTCAGATGTGTGTGTGTGTGTGTGTGTGTGTGTGTGTGTGTGTGTGTGTGTGTTGGGGAACGAGGGTTTGTATTGCTTGTCTGATTTTTTTGAGTGGTAGACAGGAGAGGACTTTTTAATCCCCCCCCTTCCCCCCGCCAGTTAGAATGGATAGTTGGTTAATTAATGCAAAAAATTGGTGAAAGTAGGGAATCATAAAAACAATGCAGAACTTCAACTGTTTTTAGTGAAAACATGTATTTTTTTACTGACCTTTTGATGTAGGTTCTTCTTTGAATATGAAAATGCTGTTTACAATTGAAATTTTTTTGTACATATCATTCCCCTAGTACAGTTACAATGTCAAGTTCAGATTTCTTTAGTTTATTGAGAATTTCATGATGTCTATAAAGCCGTCTGAAGGCACAGTCCTAGATTTTTATGATTGTCTACTTGTCTTTTTTAATTTGTCTTCTTCTTCCCTACTTCAATAGCAATTTTCTTTGGCAACTTAAGTGAGTTTTCTTAAAAAGTTTAAACTTAGTTTTCATAGAAACAACTCTTTTTTTCTTTCAGATGTTTATGTAATATTTAATTAGATTATGTAATTGCAATTATCAAGTGAAATTGGACTAAACCAGTGTGGGAATAAAGACAGCTGACTCTTGGTTTCAACTCTGAGTGAGAGCAGGAATCTCTGGGTATTCTACAGAGCAGCCTTTTAGCTGTGAGAAAGGCAGGGAAGTGGGGAGGGTTGCTTAATTGGGAGAGTCTTTTTGCACCTTAATGGGAGACATACTAGCCCTTTTCACAGCATGAACATGATGCACTTGCTGGGTCCTTGGGTATCCATAATTTTCCACTCTTTTCTCTCCACACTGAGTTTGATCCATGATTTTGCCCTCTTCCTGTACCTTCATATACTTAAAAAAATTAATGAATTAGAAATCTCATTCATGGAGGTACTCCATAGGCATATATATTCTTCTTAAAATTGAGCTTTTTGAATATATGCAGAAGCGTGTACCATTTATAAAGTTTCTTGACTTTTCATAAATGAACACACCCATGTAACCAGCACCCTCATTAAGAAATAGAACATTATCTATGGTGTTACCCTGGGAGCCTTCCTTCTCCCGTCCAGTTTCCCCCACCCCATGCAAAAGCTAACTGCTATCCTGACTTCTAACACCAGAGGTCAGTTTGATTTTGAATTTTGTATAGTAAGAATCAGAGGATGCACTTTTTAGCTTCTTTTGCTCAATCTTTAAAGAAAAATATTTATCTATATGGTATGGAGAACTAGATCATTCATTTTCATTGCTGTATAGTATTCTATTATCGGAATATACCACAATTTATTCATTCTACTGTCCATGGGCTTTTGCCTTGTTTCCAGTTTTTGGCTACTATAAATAACTTTCTATGGCTGTTCATGTATCTAGGCTTTTGGTGACCATATGTGTTCATTTCTTCTAGGTATCTTCATAGAGTTAGAATTATTGGTCATAGCACATGCATATGTCTAAGGTAAAAGATACTGATAAGCCATTTCCTAAAGTGTTTGTGCCAGTTTATATGTCTACCAGTAGTGTATGAGTGTTCCCAGGCTCTCATTATTTCAGGAATGAAAATGACAGCATATCAATAACTAACTACCTACTTGAGATCCTATAGAAACACTTTTTCCCCCCACTGCAGGGTTTCTGTAAGCTCTTACAGTTAGCCTTTCTATTGTTGGACTGTTTACTTAGAAGATTCTTGGTGAGAATGTCTTCTGTTGGCACTATTACCTCCAGCTGTACCACTTTCAATTATTCCAAGAGATTACATTTTTAAAGATTGCTGAAGTTATCCTCTATGAAGACAGTGCACAAATTGCTTGCCTGTTTCTACACAGACATGGTAGGCGTCTTCCTTGTCATGTTTTAGGGTGGCGGGATCACCATTTCACATGTTAGAGGACTAGGTAATGGATCCCAGCTGGTTATCTTTCTTTCATTATCCCTTAATGAAATCTGAATGCCTACTTTTGGAGAAGTGCTGGATCTCTGAATTGGAGATTACTTCTCATGCTCTTTTCCTTGTCTTTTGTTAGGAGAAGAGCAGTGGGAGGCATCTGCTTTTTGCCATATTTACTGAAGCTTCAGAAGGTTCTCTGTGACATCAATAGAATGCAGAATGTTCTCACAGGATTTGTAGGCAAAGCTGAAAAAGAAAAAAAAATAAACTTTTTATTGATGTAAAAGTGACCCATATAATGTTGAAAAGACCTGGAGCTTAGCTTAGTAACATAATGTATGTGAGCAGTTTTCATCTTCAGATGAACTGTTTCTATGCAATAAAACACTATAAAATAATATTAAATGATTATACAGATTTGAATAAAATATGATTAAGTTATGGAACTGTCATAGCATACATAAGTTATGCATATTTGTGTGTGATTATTTTCATGAACACTTCATTCACACTGACACTCTTGGGAAGGAGCTAAGTGAGACACAGGGAGATTGAGTTTTGTCTCAAATCAAAGCTAATTAGTTCCCAGTTAAAAGTTGGAATTGTTATACTTGGTTCCCAGTCTTGTTGTGTTATGTGTTAGTTTCTTAATATTCATATTAAGATTAGTGTTGACTATATCAAGTGGCAGAAATCATAACTCAGAATTAGGGTCACACGAAGGGAATTCAACTGTTGACTAAGTCTATTGATCTTTGGATGTTTACAACTTTCAACTGGACTATTTTGATTTGTGTAATATCTTTTGTTGACTGTATGGAGAAAGTATTCAGGCTTAGTCCGTCCTTCCAGGCAGGAATGAAGGCGAGTAGGCAGGCAGACAGGAAGAGAGAAGAACAAGAAACCCCTTTATTGTATTTTTAGCTATTCATGTTGGTTGTTTTCCCCTGGACCTGGGGCTCAAAAACAAGGATATGTGACTTGCTCCTTTGGAGCTGAGTGACCTCATCTGCCCCCTCAGGATGCGTCAGGCTTAGTTCTTAAGCCCACGTGCCTGACTTTATTCTTCTGTGATACTGGTATGTGCTCATCAGGTCAGAAATACCTGAAAAAAATCTATTAATGTGTATAGATATGCCTCCCAGTGCAATGCTCCCTTCAAATCGGAGCTGTAATGCAACCAGCATTTACACTAGAAGGAATCTCATTATTTAAGTTAAAACATTGGATATTTTTGTTGAATAACGGTGTCAGGCATCTCCTTGGGTGAGTCGATGCCACGGTGTCAGCAGATGCCTGGTTCACGGCAGTGCTTGTCGAGGGCAGCAAGTATGTTTTTATCACGTCTCGTCAGAACAGCTCATCCCAAGCTAATGCGTATGTTGGGCATTCAGCAGGTAGTAGGCTGTGTCAGGCAGACTTTACATTAAGACAGATTCAGGTTCTGGAGGCCACGGTCAGCTCCTTTACTTACTGAGAGACCTTGGGCAGGTTGGTTACCTGTTCTGAGCCCACTCCTTCTAGTCTAAAAGGGGACTAACAATACCTACCTGGTAGGATTATGAAGTTAGAGCAAATGTCTGTAGAGGGCATGATATCTGATGCAGAGTTGTAATCAGTGAAGGATAATTATTGTTCTTTTAGGCCATCTGTTTGCAATCTAGAACATATCTTACTTTGGATGTATGGGAAAATCCCCCTCCAGGAACTTCTTGTAGTTACAAAGTTTTCTCTCCAGATGGTGCCCCGTTGCAGTTTGTTCACTGTGGTTCTTCTATTCGAGGATGTAGACGTTTGCTTTCAAAAAATTTTTTTGATAAATGCCTAAGAGTGGAACGCTGGATCATACTGTCTGTCTTTCTCTCTCTTTTTCTTTTTTCCCTTTTTACAATTTTAAGGTATTATTTGGCATCCACTAAACTGCCCATATTTAAACTGTACAGTCAGATGCATTTTGACATCTGTGTACCATCATTACAAGATGCTGGACATACCATCATCCGCAAAGTAACTTTGTGCCCTTTGTGATATCCCTTGCCTTTCCTCTGATCCTCTCCCCGGCAGCTCCAGGAAACCTCTGATCTGCTTTCTGTTATTACAGATTAATCTGCAATTTCTAGAATTTTATGGAAATGAATTGTACTCTTTGGGTTTTATCCAACATAATTTTGAAGTTCATGATGTTGCATTTATCAATCATTTATTCTTTTTTATTATTGATAATTATTCCATTTTAAGGATGTAACACATTTAGTTGATCCATTCAGCAATTGGTGGGCACTTGGGCACATTGGAGGTTTTGTCCATGAAGTGGCTGTGACCCTTCACTTACATATCTTCGTGTGGACATGTGCCTCTTTCTTGTCTGTTAAACAGCTAGGAATGGAATGCCTGGATCATATGCTAGGTGAGTGTTTACATTTTTGAGAAACTGCTAAACTATCTCCAAAGTGATTGAACAACTTTAGAGTTTTTTTCAAGAGTTTGAGTCACTCCATATACTTCCCGATACTTGGCATGATTAGGCTTCTTTATTCTAGAGGGTCTGTAGTAGTATTTCATTGTATTCATAATTTGGATTTTCCACATTCCCATTGGGAATTTTGCAAACTTTACATGTGTTCATGAACCAGCCGTATATCTTGTTTGGTGAAGTGTCTTTTCACATCATAGTTCCTGTACACTTGAAAAGAATATGTATCCTGCTGTTTGGCGTGTAATGTTCTATGAATGTCAACTAGGCCAAGTTGGTTGAATCTTTTTTTAAAATTATTTTTGTTTTTGCACATTATAAAAAAGGCACATGTAAAGATTCCCCATTCCTCATCCTGCCCTCCACCAAAAGGTTGAATTTTTTAAAATGTGTTTCTGGACTATTTGTTTCTTTATCTCTAAGGTCTTTTATGTCTCTAAGGATATTTTTTCTGTCTGTTCTGTTGACTCCAGAGAGTGGAGTATTGAAGTCTCTAACTATAATTGTGTTTTTTCTTTGCAAATCTGTTATTTTGAGTAGTTAGTTCATGTGTTTTGATATATTTATAGTTAGAGTCATAGACAGTTAAGGTTGTTATGTTTTCTTGGTAAATTGACCCCTTTATCATGATGTAATGCTTATCTATAGCTCTAGAAATATTATATTTTTGAAGTCTGCTTTGTCTGATATTAATACACTCACTTCAACTTTCTTTTGGTTAGTGTTTACACAGTATACTTTTTCTACCCTTTATAATTTTTTTTTAATTTGGAATGATTTTAGGCTTCTAGAAGAGTGGCAGAGATAGTACAGAGCATTCCTGTATATCTTTGACTAGCTAACATCTTGACAAAACCCTGATATATTGTCAAAGAAATTAACATTGGTACATCACTTTTAAGGAACTCCAGATTTTGTATGTTACCAGTTTTTTCCACTAATGTCCCTTTTTTCTTTCTCAAGGTCTAATCCAGGACAACACATTGCATTTAGTTGTTACATGTCTTTAGTTTCTTCTTGGCTGTGACACTTGATTTTCGTGATCTTGATAGTTTTGAAGAGTAGAGGTCACATTTATTAGAATGTCCTTCATCTTGGATTTGCTGCTGTTTTCCTTGTTATTAGACTGGTGTTAGGGGGCTGAGGAAGAACATCCCAGAGGTACAGTGTTTTTTTCCATCACCTCATTTCAGGGCACACCTGCTGTCAACATGACTTATCACTGGTGATATCCATCTTGATCACTGGGTTGAAATAGTATCTGCCATGTTCCTCCATAGGAGTGGTGACAGCAGACCTCCCAGCCTTATTCAGAATCTGCCAGCTCTATGTATGATGTTGGCTTTAGGTTTTTAAAAAAAACTTAAATTTTTATAGAGACCTTAAATTAAGGAAGTTTTTTGTAGTTAGTCCTAATTTATGAATAGTTTTAAAAATCATGAGTGAGCATTGGATCTTGTTGAGTTTCTTTTTTTCTTATATATAATTTTTTTCCTTAGTGCTTTCTTATGATGAATTCACATAGGAATTTTCAGATGATGAATCTGAATTTCATTCTGAGGATGAAATCTACTTGATCATGATGTATGAGTCTTTTTATATGTTTCTAAACTATTTGTTTCTTTATATTTGAGGGTTTTTTTTTTTGTTTGTTTGTTTTTTTCTTTACCTCTATGTTATTGAGATACGGATCTGCAGTTTTTGGTATTATCTTTGTCTAGTTTTAATTTTACCATAATGCTCATGAAATGACTTGCTCCGGAGGGATTTTCCTATTTTCTGGAAGAGATTGTGTGGAATTGGTGTATTTTTCCTTAAATGTTAGATAGAATTTATCAGTTAAACCATCTGTTTCTGAATTTTTCCATTTTTGAAAGGTTTTTAACTGAAAATTAAATTTCTTTAGATGTAGGTTTATTTCAGACATTTATTTCTTCTTAGTGAGTTTTGGTAGTTTTTGTCTTTTAAGTGCTTTAACTCATTGAATTTCTGGGCATTGAATTATGCTATGCTGGTATTCCCTTTTAAGAGTCTGTGGGATCAGTAGTGATGTCGTCTTTTTGATTCTTGATGTTAGTAATTTGCATCTTCTTGATTTTTCTCTTATGTAGTATGGCTAGAGGTTTATCAGTGTTTGATACATTCAAAGAGCCAGTTTTTTGCTTTCATTTTTTTTTATAATGTTTTTCCATTTTCAATTTCATTGAATTTTCTTCAGATATATATTATTTTCTTCCATATTCATTTTGTTTGCATTTTGTTTTCTTTCTTTTCTTAAGCTTAGAGCTTGTATTTCTATTGGAATATATCTATTTTAATGCTCTAAAATTCACACTAGATACTGCTTTCACCAGATCTCACACATTTTGATATGTTGTATTTTCACTTTCATTTGGTTAAAAAACTCTATATTTTTCCTCCTGTGACTTCTTATTTGACTTATAAGTCATTTAGAAGTGTATTAAAACCTAAATATTTGGCAAATTTCCAAGATAACTTGTTACTAATTTCTAGTTCTATTACAGTTTGAAATGTTCTTTTATTTCTGTGACCTCCCCCTCCTTTCCCATTACAACTCTGATTTTATGTCCCTTTTTTCTGATTGTATATTCTTAATCCCTTCCTGACTTGGGGTGCAGTCCAGCCACCCTTGCTGTTCATAACAAGTTCACCTCTAACTCAGGGATTTTGAACTTGCTGTTCCTTCTGCCTTTCATGTGTTTTTACTCAGATATTGGAATTGCTAGTTCTGTCATTTCCTTTAGGTCTTTATGCAAATGTGAGTTGCCTCTTTATCTTAGATAAATACGGTGTCATCATCCCCGTGACATCACAGGTTTAAAAATTGAGACTGTTCTCAATTTTTCCTGTTCCTCACCTCTGACATTTAAGGAAATTAAATTCTTATATTGCAAATAGGAACATAAATAAAGTTTCTGTAGTTTTTTGATATGTAACAATATTTTTGTTTACCAAAGATAGTCTTTAAACACTTGGTTAGCAGAAACATGCTCGAGCGTCAAAATGCCAGTATTTTGACTTTGGAAAATTTTCATTTCTTTCAGTATACTAGTAGATAAATAGACCTGGTCTCCTTTCTTTTTATTTCTTTGGAAAAAGATTTCTTAATATTCCAAAATAGCGTATATTTATTAGTTCAGCTCTAGTCTCTCATTATACAGGAAGAAAAAAATATTCTTGCTTAATGAGGAATATATATATATACATACATATATATATATAAATTATCACTTTCTAGGCTAATTTTATGCTTCTTTTTATTAGGCAGTGAGTGCTAGATAACTTGTGTTTTTCTTTTTATCCTGTTGCTAAGAAACATGGAGCCATGAAGCAGCTGTGTGTGTGACCTTGGGAGCATTATTTAGCTTCTGTGTGGTCTGTCAATGAAATGACATAGATGTATACGAGCCTGCTGATAACCTTCTTGCACTGTGACTCTGTAAACTCAACTCTGTGCTCACCCCAGTTAGCAATTTATTTCAGGTGCTTAGTTCATTCATTTCTCTGCTGCTTTAAAAATGTTTACTTCTCCCAGTTAAAAAAAAAAAGAAAGAAAGCTCAGCATTTTGTAGTCATCTCTCACCCTTGGACTAGAATTTTCTGAAAAACAATGAAGTGTGTAATTTTTGCATGTTTAAACATAGGTATTTAAATTCTTTTCTGTCAGTAAGTTTATAATTAAGAATAGAATGGCTTGTTATTTTAGCAAATCATTATTTTGTGATAAATAGCATTACACACTGTGATTTTTAAAAGTCCACTAAACTGCTGAGTTTCCAGATGATTTCCTCATAAATAGCATGTGGCCTTGGTCTCAGGGTGTGCTTTACACACAGTATAGACATGTATATATACATCTATATACACACATACATGCATATACATATACTGAAATATACTGTGGAAAAAGTAAACAATAAATGATGCAAGAAGAAACATGGGGAAAGATTTATGAATGTGGCAGGTGCACTTGCCCCGTCCAGTCATTCTCCTCCAGAATAAGTGAATGTCGTTTTTGTCTGCTGCTGTGAGATTTGATGTGGGGAGTGAGAGAAAAAGGGAAGGGAATTCTAAGATGTGCACTGAAAGAATAAGAGGATTGGTTGTATCTCTGAGGGGAGGTATAGGTGGAGAGGGAGCTCAACTTTTGATATGTAAATTTTTTGACCTATAAAGTCATTCAAAAGGAATGCTGCTTTGATCAAAAGAGGAGTCTGTCTCTTCGCCACAATGAGCACAAAACTTGCATACTTATGTTGCTATTATTGCTAAATTTTTTGCTAAAATTGCTATTATTGTATGAATATTCCTAAATAAATTATGTGAATTTTTTTCTCTTACCGAAGTATCACGAAGACAACATCTTTAGGCTGACAGGTCAGCCTTCGTCTAGTGGGGCTGTGATCCTAGGTGAGCCAGAGGGCTCTGGGGTTCACAGTGAACAGTTGAAGACAGCATCCTTTAGAGTTAAAGTGCAATGTCATAAGTTCATTAGAGGAAATAGAGGAGAAAGAAAGCAAAAGCGGGAGGTAGCGTTCTCCCAGGCTGAGCGGGCTGCCCTGAGCTGACCGGACTTATACTAACTGTGGGAGAGCGCTTTTGGAGGAACCATCTCTGCGTTGTCTGTTAATTGGCGAGAGGGTAGGAATCACAAGGGGTTCGTAGCAGAAGTATGAGGGGGTTTTCCAGGAAGTTCTCCAGGTCTAGGCAGTAGCCTCTGGCATTCTTTTGGTCCCAGCTCCTTATATTGGGGAAAATATTGGGGTGAGGTAGGGATTGCATGGATTTTTCCAGAGGGCTAATGAGATGAAGGTTGGCTTTTCATGCTGAGGAGCTGGCATCTGTCAGGTGTGGCTTGGAACATTTCAAGGTCCCCCATGACCTTTACTGGTCTGAGAGTTCTTGGTCTAAAAAGGAGACCTGGAGAAGGCTGCTTTGGGGTCCTGTACCCTGCAGTGGTACAGTGGCCCTATTTTATGGACTTAGAACCCATAGGTCAGAATCCTGGCTCTAACCTTTAGTGATTGATTGAGTTGGGTAGATCACCGTCTTTCTCTGGCATTCAGTTTCTTCAACTGCAAAGTAAGGATAGAAATATATTGCTCGTATATTGTGAAGACGAATGTAATACTGTATATGAAGTGTCTTGCATGGCAGGAGTAGACTCTTCAATGTTAACTTTTATTTTATCCTTCCTTTGGTGCAACTGAAAATGAAGACTAGAAACTGGGTTGAATGGGTTCTCTATATAAGCCTTTCGAGGTGATGTTTTACAGACATAACATTAGTCAGGCTGTAATTTGATGTTGTAGTATTAACATGAAAATGTGCCACATTTGAAAAATTAACTGATGTTATAGATCGGCATTCAGCATTTTCAGCTTTAGATTGAGTCATCCTTGTCTTAAAAGAAGATTATGTCTTTCTTAGAAGTCTAATTCTCCGAGCTAACCATTTCACTTTGTTTTGTCATTGAAACACAGCTTAATCATTTGCTTGGGTATAGAAATAATTAAACATCAGCTGTGTAAAGCGTAGCTTTCTTGGCCAACTCAAAGCAAAGTCTGTGACATTTGTAGCTGTAAATCAGGCACGGTATCAGCAGCTTATGTATTATATATGGGATTTTAAAGTGAACGCTTGTAGGTTTAGGATCCCAGGCCCTGTAAATACAAGTCATTTAGTATCCCAGAACAGTAGCAAAGCTTAAATTCTCAGATTCATTTCTCCAGGATGACTGGCTGATGTTGCAACCTCCTTTTCGGAGAGCGTCTGCTCTTCCCTTCTTTCTCCCTTCTCCAGCGACTTTAGGATTAAATAAGCTCTGAGGCTGTTCAATTAGGAGAAGAGATGGGACTTTATGCTCAATGGGCAGAATTCTTAGTGTGTGAACCTGTCTTCCTCATTAGATTCATAGGAGGTCTAAGAATAGAGAAAGATAATGTTGTTAGTCTCTAGGTCTGCTCTGACATGCAGCTGAGTCTTCTTTGGGGGGTGGTGTGGTGAGGTGGGAAGGGCATGGGTTTTATAAACTAGGATAGAGAGCCTCATGTTTACTTTATTTAAATATGGACATTTCCTCATTATATTCATAGGAGGTCTAAGAATAGAGAAAGATAATGTTGTTAGTCTCTAGGTCTGCTCTGACATGCAGCTGAGTCTTCTTTGGTGGGGGGTGTGGTGGGGTGGGAAGGGCATGGGTTTTATAAACTAGGATAGAGAGCCTCATGTTTACTTTATTTAAATATGGACATTTTTTAAAAAGGAAAGGTGCCAGCAGGAATGAAGGCAAGTAACAGGCAGGCAGGACGGGAGAGGAAGAAGAAACATTTATTTTCTTCAGTTTTTCATCTTGTTTTTTCCCCCGGCCCTGAGTCTTGAACCTGGGTCCTTGGGATGCATGTGGACTGCGTCCTTATCTGCTAGGCCACCAGGGTGTGCCTAGAGCCTCATATTTAGACATCCAAGATAATATTTGTGAAAGTGCTTTAGGCAAAATGATATACATATGAAGAATTTCTGGTCCTTTTCTTGATTTCCCACAGCTTGGTTTTTATTTTATTTCCTTCTGTTATCATTGAAGACCAGCTTTTTTGTTTTTGAAGTGGTATGTTTTTAAAAAACATGAAGTAGCATAGTTAGACAATTTTCTCTCATAGTGCTCCATAGCTTAGGAGCTAGAGTGGGATGAAGAGAGCAGACAAATAGGTTTGGCTGGAGACACAGATTGGAAGAGATGCCGCAGGCTGCAATGGTTAGTGCATGGGCTTTGGAGATGTGCAGGTTGGACAGACAGCTGTGGGCAAATACCTTAATCTTTCTGCGGCCCAATACACCCTTATGTAAAATGGAGTTAATAAAAGTATCTAATCTACCTGGGAATATTATTATGAAAATCAAGTAATATGCTTGCAAGCAAAATGCTGCTTATTATAATGCCTAATATATAGTATATTAGATACCATTATTGTTGTTATTTGTAGGAGGAGAACTGAAGAAGTAAGGTTATTGGTGAGAGTGTATGTGAGATAAGGGAGGTTAATGCTGGCAAGGAAGAAAGTAAACTGGAGCAAAAGAAAGAACTGCAGGATTAAAAATGTGAGCAACTGTGCCCTGGTGACTTAGTGGTTATGCCTGTGGCCTCTGGCCAGAGTAGTCCATAGACATCCTAAGGACCAGAGTTTGCAACCCGGGGTGTGGGGTGGGGGAAACAGCTAAGATGAACAGCTAAATAATAAATGCTTCTTCCTCCTCTCTCTTCTTGCCTGCTTGCCTACTCGCCTTCATTTCTGCTTGTACCTTTCCTTTAAAAAATTGTTATGAGGGTAAACATTGGATTTGACTCTAGAAAAATGTAAAGATAGGAGATGATGGCCAGCAAGTGAGATCACAGAGTCTGAGATTCTAGAGATGGCACATTTACAGGTAATGAGGAGACCCAGCCTTTGACAATGGTTGCTGATGTCAAGTGGAGACGAATTCAGCTGAAATCAGTTATTTATGGAGTCCTTATGGGATGCTAGATACTGCACTAAAGTTTGGGGAATGTAAAGTTTGGGCAAACATGATTAGAAGGATTAGAAGGGCTCAAATATTTGTTATTCATCTGAATGATGAAGTTTCCCATGACAGTGGCAGGAGCTGGGATGACAAGGAAGACTGGGAAACTTTTTGTGTGGCAAAACGTGCCTGAGTTGATTGGCTTGTTTTTGATTGGTTTAAGATATTACTATAAATGGCTTGTTAAATTAGGTGCATTTCCCAATGGGTATGAAATAATTAGTAACATTAATTTAGAGTTTAAAATATGACTGACCTAAATCTATTATTTAACTAGTCTCTTTTTCTCTTCCCCTTTCCTTTTTAGTCATTACTGTACAGATTAACCCAGATCTTTCTAGTTTTAGGGAATTGTTTGCTGAGTGGGTTTGTGTCTTTTATTTTTGAGTGAATATCCTAGAGAAGGAGGATGTCCCAAAGAATAGCACAGTCATGGCTATTGGTGTTTCAGGGTCACTTTTCTCATTTCAGGGTTCCGCTCCCTGCTTCCTTTTCGTAGTGTTCCGTGTAAGATGCCTTACTTTCAAGAGTTCCTGGCTCTCCTTCTCTCCGGTACTTTTATTTAGAACTTCTCTTTCCTTTGCGATCTGTTGTTCTGGGCTTCCATTTTCTCAGCCTCCGTTCTGGATGCTTTGAGAGTTTCTGGGGGATCAGATGGCTCCAGCCCTTTTAGATAATATTACGGACTTGCTGAACTCATCAGTTGCTGGAGTATACAGAATCATTCAGTTTTTCTGCTATATATGCACACATAGAGTTTGGATTTGTGGGGAAAATCTGTCGCTTGCAGTATAGTTGTTGTGCATGGGTGTTTTAATTTTACTCCCTTACTCGCTCTGTTTTTAAGAGAAATTCAGGAAATTTCAAAAACCCTACATCTTTTTAGATGCCCTCCTCTCAATCTTCATTTCTTATTTATTTTACACATCTTTATAGAGATACTGTTGTTATGCAGTATAGTTCATTGCATAATGACTTTATATTTTAAATATTTTAAATGTACTATCTGATGAATTTTGACACACACGCTCACAGACACACTCATGGAACCTCCACCGTGATCAAGATAATAAACATATGCATCACATCCAAGAGCTTTCTTGACCCTTTGTAGCCCCAACTCAATTTCTACCACCTCATCTTCAGGCAACAACTGATCTGCTTTCCGTCACTGTCGTTGAGTTGGCATTCTGTATAGTTTACATAAATGGAATTGAACAGTAGAATGCTTTCTTTTTAGTTTGGCTTCTTCAGCATATTTACTTAGAAATTCACCCATGTGGTTGTATGTTTCGATAATGCATTCCTTTTTTATTGCTAGTAGATACCACGGAGATATCACAATTTGATTATTCACTGTAAGCGAACATTTAGGTGGTTTCTAGTTTTCGTTTATTACAAACAAAACCAATAAATATGTGTTCAGGTATTTCTGTAGACACTCGCTCTCATTTATCTTTGGTAAATCTCTAAAAGTGGAATGTCTAGGTTTTTGATATATGTGCATTTAACCTTCTAAGAAATTGTCAAACTTCCAAAGTAGTTAGTTACACCATTGTACATTCACTTCAGTAGGATGTGAGAATTCTTCCTCATTGTCACCACTTCATATGCCTCATTTTTAAAATTTTAGTCATTTTAGTGGATGTGTAGTCATATCTTATCATGGTTTTACTTGGAATTGACCTAATGATTAATTTTATTGACCATCTTTTCATATGTTTTACTGGTCTTCATTCTTTGAGGGAACTTTTGAAATCTTTTGTCCATTTTTTATTGGATGCTGTTTTGTTATTTAGTTTGAGTTCTTTATACATTCTAAGTTGTTTATTGGATGTATGTCTTTCAAGTATTTTATGCCAGTTTATGGAGTTTTTGTTAACAGCGCCTTTGAGAAACATATGTTTTCAATTTTGGTGAAATTCATTTTGTTGATATTTTTTCCTTTTATAATTTATGTGTCCTATTTAAGAAATATTTTCCCTAGCCACAATCACTAAGTGTAGCCAAGTTTTTCTCTGGAAGGTTTTATTTTTTTTGTTTTTATATTCAGGTCTATAATCCCCTCTGAGTTAATTTTTGTATATTGTTTCGGGTTTGGTAGAGAGCATGTTTTGCCTTTGGCTATTTGTTCTAGCATCACTTGTTAAAAATATGTCACTTCTCCATTGAATTGTCTTATTTCTTTGGTAAGAAAAAATCAATCTCCCGCTTAAGTTTGGATCTTTTTCTGAACTCTTTATTCTCTTCCATCGACTTATACATCTGTCTTTATGCCAGTGCCACACTCTCATTTCTAGAAGCTCTATAGCAGGTCTTGAAATCACAGAGTATTGTATGAGCCTTACAACTTTATTCTTTAAATTTTTTGGCTATTTTTTTAGTTTGCGTTTCTGTATCTGCTTTAGAGTAAGTTTGTTCATTCTTATAAGAAGATTGCTGAGATTTAGATTGAGATCATGGTGATTCTGTAGTTCTGTTTGAGAGACTGACATTTTGACTGTATTGAGTTTTTGATTCTTGAAATATCTCTTCATATATTTAGAGATTCTTTATTTCTCTCAGCAGTCTCTGGAATTTTGGTTTACAGATCTAACACATCTTTTTTACCAGAATTTCCTAATATAATCTTATGTTGATATAAATTGGATTGCTTTTAAATTATTTTATATTATTTTTCTTTTCAAGTATACAGAAATAAATTGACAAATTTGTATACAAATTATGTATACGTACCTTGTATCTTGCTACAATGCTGACTCACTTATTAGTTCTACTTTCTATTTTGTATATATTATTTAGAACTTTTATCATAGGCAATTATGTTGTCTATAAACAGACACTTTATGTCTTTCTTTGCAGTTCGTAAACCTTTAATTTTTTTATTGCCTTATTTCAGTGTGAGTCACACCTCCTACACAATGTTGAGTAGAAATTACTTGGTGGCCGTCATTGCCTTATTCCTGATTAGGGAGAAAGCATTCATTCTTGCACCACCAAGTATGATGTTAGCTGTAAGCTTTTCATAGATGTCTCTTAATTGAAGGGCATTCTTTATCCAGGATATTCCCTTATATTTTTAGTTTGCAGATAGCTTTAAATCATAAATCAATTTGGATTTGTCAGATTTCTATAGTATTATTTCATATAGATTAAAATTATGTTGCATTATTTCATTTTTAATTAAGCTTTTATTTTGAAATATTTGTAAATTCACATAGTGTTATAAGAAATAAGAGATATTCATGTGCCCTTTATCAAGTATTTCCTAGAGTAACATTTTGAAGGCAACAGTACACTATCATAACCAGGCTAGTGATAATCAAGATAGTTAAAATATCGACTTTCCTGGGGCCCAGGATCCCTCATGCTGCATTCTCATGGTCACCTCCATTTGACTCCTGCTCCACATCCAACTTTAATAAGCCCTGGAAACCATGAATCTGTTCTCCATTTGTTTAAGATTGTCCTTTTAGGAATATTATGTGAATTGAATCAGATAGTATTTAACCTTTCGGAGTTGACTTTTTTTCAAGCAGCATAATTTTCATTCATTAAGTTCTTACATCTATTAATACTTTGTTCCTTTTTTGTTGCTGAGTAGTATTTCATGGTATGGACGTACCACAGTTTAACCATTCCCCTGTTTAAGGGCTATAGGTTGCTTACATTATTTGGCTCAAATAAAGCTGATAATAAGCATTCATATACAGGTTTTCGTGTGTGTGTGTGTTCTAACATAAGTCTATTTCTTTGGTATAATGCCCAGGAATGCAATCGCTGACCAGTATGTTGCCGCACATTTAGTTTAAGAAAATGCCAGCTTGTTTTCTGTCTTTAGAGAAGGAGGAAGAAGCATTCTTCATTTTTAAATTTTTATTTAGTTGCTTGCACTGGTTACTTCCCCCAGGGCCTGGGACTAACCCAGGGGTATGTGGCATGCTCCTTCGGAGGTGATTGACTTAACTGCTGTTCCACCAGCATATGCCCTGCCAATTTGTTTTCCACCAGCAATGAAAAAGTGATCAGGGTTTTTTTTTTTTTTTTTGCATTTGGTAGTATTACTATTTTTCATTTTAGCCATTATGATAAGTATGTAGTTACATTTCATTGTGATTTTACTTTACCTTTACCTAAAGGTTAGTGAGGTTGCCCATCTTTCCTGTGCTTATTTGCAACATAGATATCATTTTCTGAAAAAATATCTCTTCAGGTGTTTTGCCTGTTTTCCAAATTATGTATGCTTTATTACTATTGAGTTTTGAGTTCTTTTTCTAGACATCAATCCTGTCAAACATGTAGTTGAAAATATTTTTTCCCAGTCTGTCACTTGTCTTCATCCTCAACATGTCTTTCACAATGTTAAACATTTTTAATTTTGATGAAGTCCAGTTGATTAATTTTCCATGACTATATACTTTCTGTGTCAGGTTTAAAAACTCTTTGCTTATCCCTAGATCTAGAAGATATTTTTACTATTATTTATCTAAAAAAAGTTTTATGTTTTACATTTAAGTTTTTGATTTTTTTTTTTTTTTGACTCTGGGTATCCAGTTGCTCAGACACCTTTGCTAATATCTTTTCTCCATTGAATTGTCTTTGCACATTTGTTAAAAATCAATTGGGAATATTAATGGGAATCGTTTAGGGATTTTCTCTTCTGTCCCATTGATTTATGTATCTGTCCCTCTGCCAGTTCTGTGCGGTCTTGGTTACTGTTACTCTTAGTCTCAAATTTGAGTAGACCGATTCTTCCCACATTATTCTTTTTAAAAATTGTTTTAGCCATTCTAGTTCCTTTGCCTTTCCATATGCATTTTATAAAAATATGGTCTATGTCTCTCAAAACTCTTGTTGGGATTTTGACAGGAATTATATTAAACTTGTATACTGATTTGGGAGAATTAACATCTTTACTATGTTCAATTTCCCAGTCCATGAGCAGAGTATGTGTCTTTGATTACCAAGCTCTACTTCTTTTATATTATGCAATTTCCTGTTATTTTGTTAGCATTTCATTTTTAAGTGATTGAAAATAGCACTGTATTTATGTTCGTGTGTTGAATTTTGTCAATTTTTAGTGCTCTTGTTGCTGTCATGTGATATTTTCTTTAATTTATAAATATGATGGATGACACTGATTTTGAATATTGAACCAACCTTGCATCCCTGGAGTAAGCCCCGTTTGTTCAGGACTTTTTCAGGTATTTCTCTTCTTTCTTCATTCTTCAGTAGTATACTTGCTTCCTAGGGCTGTTGTAGTGATTACCACATACTTGGTGACCTAAAGCAATGGAGATTCATTCTTAGGTTTCTGGAGATCAGAACTTAGAAATAAGTACCACTGAGTCAGTGTCTGAGTATCACCAGGGCTCTGCATCACCTCCCCAGAACCCGGTAGGTGCCAGCACTCCCTGGCGTGTAGTGGCATCACGCCCATCTCTGCCCCACAGTCGCCAGGTTTGGTCCCAGTCTCAGAGTGTCTCTATCAAGGACACCTTGTTCTTGGCTTTGTGACTCCCCAGAATGTTTTCTTCACCTCAAGAACCCTTTTCAAATGAAGGTGACACTCAGAGATTCCAGGATTAGGATACAGATGTGTTGTGGGTGGGTAGGGCTACCATTCAACCCACGACAGGTAGTATTTTTATGGGAAGCTTTAATTTTCTTTCTTTTAAAAAAATCTTCACATCTTGGCATAAGTCCCCTGTCTCACTCTTTTCCTTTCCTTTTGATTTTTGTCTTTTAAAGTATTTAGAAGGTTGTGATTATAGTGAAAAGATTGTGCTGATGATATTTCACAGCATACTTACTGCCACGGGGAAAATGATCCTTCACAGCTGGGCAATTTCCTGTAAAATCAGAATGTGCTTCTTATTAACAAAACTTAGGAAACACTGAAGCATATATATATAGTACTTTTTAAAACTCTTAGAAAAACATGTTAAGGTTTTATATAATATAAGAAGAATAGGAGATTAAGTGCAGCATCAGCAAATAACATTTAAATGGGTATTACTACGAACAGGTGGAAATTCCCTTTGAGGCGGTGGAATTTACTGGCATCTCTTTTGTATACATTTTATGTGTTTTCACAACTTTTATCACATAGTTTGTTTTAAAAACAGATTTTTTTTTTGGCATGGCAATGTTTTTTTCAGAAGAATTTGAACTCGTTTTCTGGATGTTTTTAAGTCTCTAGAGTATCACTCAGATTATTCTGATAAAGTCTCACTGCTCTGATGAGTGTTGTGTCCAGAAGGTACTGTATAAACACTGTTGACCTTTTAAGAATAGTGAGATGATCTTTAAGAAGTTCCTGGCAACTCAGAGGATCATATCAGTGCAATAGGTACTGCATTGTCCAGTGAACATTGTTGTATGATTCTGTAGTTTATTTTGTTACTGTCCCTGTTGTCAGAATTATTCGTATTTCACCCCAATGGAATTTTGTCATTTGTATTTTTTTATAAAGTACCTCAAACTGGTATATCACAGGAAAAAATTGGGGTAAATTTTAAAGTAAGTAGTAATAGTCTCAAGAATTTTAGGCTGAAGACATGATGTTTTAACAGAAGCACAGTTAATATCTTCAAGCATTATAACATTTATTTGATGAAATTTCAGTTCTGGATTATTTTTCTATCTAAATGATGTGCTGAAAGTGTAAAACTGTGTCCTAAGTCTGAGTGGTGATCATAAAAGCAGCCATGCTTTCGAGTTAATCTCTGTAAACCAGGAATTGAGCTTCTAATTACATTTTAAATTTGTGTTCTCTTTGTAAGTGCTGGTCAAGATATCCAAGGAACGAGTGTGATCGCAAATCTTCCGTTTTTGATGCGACAGAATCCTGCCGAGACCCTTCGGAGAGTGTTGCCCAAAGTCAGAGTAAGTTGCTGTGAGAGAAGATTGGAGTTTATCCTCATCTTCTGGTCGCGTGTGGTCTCTGTCAGGAGGCAGTTTCAGAGCTTTTGATGGCTGATCCTCTGTGTCTGCTTCTTGAGTGGAGGAAAGGGTATTATGCACATCGTGAGTTATGATGAACATTGGCTGATGGAAAATGGAGAAATACGAATCTTAAGCTGTAAAGGTTTCTTTAGTCATTTTTTCAGTAGAGACATTTGAAGAAAGAGAGGCTTTCAGTAGCTCACAAAAAGTCGTCTTCTTACAAAACCAAAACTGTTTGGTATTTTGTTGACTTCAGTCTATATTAGCAGTATTTCTACAATGCTGCTATACCTAATAATGACCCTGTTGTGACTTCTGAAAGATTCTCACATAAAGATTGAATAGTGGCCTTCACAATTTTAGTTTCAAGTTTATTTATTTATTTTTTTTAAGGAAAGGTGCAGGCAGGAATGAAGGCGAGCAGGCAGGCAGGTAGGAAGTGAGAGGAGGAAGAGGTAGTTTTATTTATTTTTATTTTAGTTCATCTTGCTTGTTCCTTCTGGGCCTGGGACAAAAACCTGGGTCCTTGGGATGCATGTGGACTGTGCTTGACTGGAGGCAACTGACTTACCCACTACTCCACCAGGACATGCCTATATTTATTTATTGCTTCCTAGTTTTCTTTTTTATTTTCCTGTTGGAAATACAAATACTTCATCTACCAGAATGATCTTTCATCTATTTGATATTGATTATTAATGTGTAATATTCAATATTTAAGAAGTAATTTTTGACTTATTTGCACCTATGTACAAAGTGCCATTATTTATAAGACACAACAGACAGTAGTCTGTGTCCTCAGAAAGCTAACCTATTAATGGAGGAAGGGAAGTTGCATACGAGTAGGGATTTTGCTGATAGTGAGTTCTGTGTATTTTGTCTTTCCTTTTGGCTTTGGGTTTTAACTTTAGGCAAATATGACATGGTTCCAGTTATTGTGATTTAGTTCATGTACCGTGTTTTTTTATAAGATGCTCATAATTTTCTTCAGACAATATGAATTTTTTTATTGGTTACAGTAGTGATCTGAGATGTTTATTTTGGCACAGCATGTGATTCAAAAGTGAATCAAGCCTTTTCATCCTGTTTTTCACAGAATCATGTCGTAATTTCAGTGAAATTAAGTCTTCGCTGTTCAGATTTGATTTCACATTCAGCTTCAGTGACCTCAGCTTGTTAGCATGACAGCTGCAAGTGCCAATTAAACAATCTCAGATGGGAGCAGGTGGTTGGGTCCTTGAAAAAGGATCTCTTTTTTGTAGTGAATTTATTTAAAACAAAAAAATACTGAGCATGTTGTACATTGCATTCTGTACTCAGCAGGCAAAATCTCATCCATAGAAGACAGCACACTGAATGACCAGTTTCATAAAGGAAGAATAAAAGATGAAGGAGAAAGAGAAGAACCTTTAGCAGTCTCTAAACTGTTTTTGAAAAATCCTTTAGTTAATGAATTCACAATAAAGTGAATTAAATAATGATTCCCCCAAATCTTGATTTCATGGGAATGTAAAACTAATATATAGTCATATCTGGCATATACGTCATATGTGTATATATGTGTGTGTGTGTATGTGTGTGTATATATGTATGTGTTTATATTTAGAGGAAGCACTTTTTATTTATTTATTTTTGTTTATTTCCTCTGGCCTCTGGCCGTGAACTTAGGTCCTTGAGCTTTTTATGGTCTGTGTGCCAATCTCTGGCTTAGTGCCTGAGCCAGCAGCACACCCATTTCTGGTATACTTATGCAAAGAATCAAATGTATCTGCTGCAACCATGTAGAAGATATGATTTTAATAGGGCTTTAGGTAGTTTAAATTCATAATACAGAGGATTCACAGAATAAATGGATATAAAGAAAATGTATACTAATGAATATGTACTAAGAAAACCTTTATTTGTTGCTGAATGATTCACACATTTCCTTGCTAGTCAGCAGTCTGCCATTTATTTAGCACTCTCATTTCTTGTGCACTTACTAAAAAAATGACACAATAAAGGTAGAAGACTGCGCTAGATTAGAATCTGTGTCAGACAGCTCCAAAGTTTATGGAAAACTATTAAAGATAAGCATCAGAAAGTGTTTAATTATATGATTCTGTAAACATACTAAATAAGCAAATGCGAAAGATTTTATGGGGGCAAAATTGGTGACTTTTATAGAAGGTTTGATATATAATGTAGACCACTAAACATTTAAGACCCTCATTTAAAATTATAAAACCCAGATTATGTGCGAATCATTTAAAATTATGGTACTCAGTGTTAAGATTTATTGGTACTTTAATTTTGATTTGCTGCTGTGAAAGTTTACTTTCAGTGATAAAACTATGACTAAAAATCTCACAGTCATCTTATTTGCTTTTACCATGGCCACAGTCTCTTCGTTAACTTTATGGAAAACCAGTCTTGTATCTTTCAAAGTGAGCATTTAATAATAATGACATTCTCATTCATTCACAGATACTTACTCAGCATTCACATGTCAGGCACGGTGAGAAGCACTGAGAAAACAGAGGGGAACTAAGCAGTGTTTGCCCTCAAGGAGGTCAGAGTCCAGAGGGGCATTAGTGAGGGAAGGGAACTGGAGAAAGCGCATTGGGAGTTCAAAGCAAGCCTCTGTGAGGTGCCTAGAGCTGGAAGGAAAGGAGCAACAGCTGTTTGGAAAGTCAGGAATGAGTGGTGCTGGCAGAAAAACTGCAGAATGTCCTAAGATGAAAGTGTTTGGTGGACTTGAAGGAGTATAGTTGGAATTTGGTGACTTGTGGGTGGGGTTGGATTTCAAAAAGTAGAGAGTGGTCAGTAATAGAGCATGCAAGAATTGTTCTTTCTTCTGACAGTGGAAAGCCTCAGTCTTTAGCGGACAGTGATTTAACCTCATTTACATTTTGCAATGATCATTTTCACAATGGTGTGGGTGTGAGTTGGAGTGGGACAGTGAGGAGGCGGCAACGCTGGGCTTCCTGACACTTGATGGTGGTTTGGGTCGGGCAGCTAAGTAGGATGGTAGAGAGGAGGGGATATTCAGACATACATTCATCGAGGTAGAGCCAACAAAACTGGGTAGTGGATTGAATGTGGGATGTGGGCGTGACTTCCATCTTTCTGACTTGAGTATCCATAGGATTTGACTGGCTGTGAGTATTTTGGTATTAAATACCAAAAAAAGAATTTGAGCACTTAACTAAAGGAAATCTTCTAGGAATGATGTACTTTTGGAGAATTTAAAGATATGAACAATAACTTTTATATACATCATTGCCAGGATTCTTACTACATTTATAACCAACTTTTGGAATTCACCCTTTACTTTTAAGAACATCAGCTAAAGTGGTGGAGATTTTGCTGGCCCTGTGGACAGTTGCACCAACGATATTTTTATTTATCTATTTTTATTGCATTTATAATGTACTAGTGAAGAAATGGTTTTTTAGAATAGGTTGCTTTTTTTTTTACTACTCTAGATTTGAAGGAATATAAGGTTAAAAAAAGACAGAAGCAGATTCAGAATTAGAACTGAGGGAAATCTGTAGTATTTCTACAGTTCACTTTCTAACTTGTATTCAGAATGATGATGCTTTGGTCTCTCATCTCAGGGTTAACATTTAAATAAGAACCAAGAAAGGAAATATTTTGACTTCCAATTTAAATTCCCTAGCATGGAGACACTTTTAAGGTCATTGTTACCACGTATCTATGTTATACAACTTAATCCAAGGGTAGCTTTCAAAGAATAATTGTTTTCTGTGATCTTTATTGATTGAATGCTTTCCCATAGTAAATTAGATTGAAATCTTGGATGTTAGATTCCAGTATTTGACTTGAGCATCTAGAAGTGAACGAATTTCTCAAGATCCATTTCTTTAATGCTGTGATCCTTTGTAAACTTTAAAATAATTAATGATGGGTATAATAGTACTGATCCATGATTCCTTTCTAATGAAGTGCAGAAAAATTTTTGTTGAGTTATTGAATCCTTTTCATTTTTTCACTCCTTTTGGGAATCAAAATATATGTCATGGAATTGTGAATAGAAAACGTATAATGTGAGGAACAGATAAAAGCAATTGTAGCGCACACTGAGGTCTTCCCATGTGGCAGGCACTGTACTCCACCCGAAATGTCACACATTTTTCTCTCTTTGAAGGTTCATAGCGGTTCTCTAAGGATCAGTTGACAGAGGAAGAAGCAGCTTAGTTAAATACCTTTCTCCAGGTCATGAAGCTGGAGAGTAGTGTGACTTTTTACCACTAGGCCGCCTCCTCCTCCACTGACCACGATGGAGCGGATGGAGCCTTACTCTCGCTCTCATCTCAGCCTCGTTCTCTCATCTGGATTAGTGTGGCCTCCTCACTGGAGCTACTGCTTTCACTTTGCTCCCTGGCGCCCGTCAGCCAGTGAGCTCTTCATTTGTTTAGGAACAATACACAATTTCTTGACAAATAAAACTGTATATATTTTAAGTGTCCATCATGAAGATTTAATATATGTATACAGTCATCCCTCACCTATGGCAGGAGTTTTGTTTCAGAGACCCCAGCGACAGATGAAAATCTGCGAAGTAGCGGTGTTATCATTTATTTTATTACTTATACACATTTTGAGGCTTTGTATTCCCTTCCTACTGTCCTATAAACCCTTCCCACACTCTTATAAACACTTTCCACACTCTTAAATTACTATGTAATTTTAATAACATGTAAAATTCTATATGTGGGGACTCACTAGTGAAGTAGACGTAGACTGCAAAATGTCGCGATACAGAATTAGATATATATGTATAATAATCTGTCTGTCTACCTATCTATCTATCTATATGTATATTTAAAAACCGGCGATACGGTGAAGCCACCTAAGTGAGCCGCGATATAGCGAGGGACGACTGTATATGCTGTTACCACAACCACTTTAATTAATACAGCTGTCACCTCACATAGTGATCTTTTATTTTTCTCTTCTGAGAGAACTCTTAAAAGCATCTATCACAGCTTACCATCTTGCATGAAAATTATCTAGTGGTGCGGTAGGCAGAATAATGGCCTGCCGACGATGTCACATCCTCATCCCAGGAATGTATAAAGGTTGCCGTGTTAAGAAATACGGTCTTTGGGGCATGTGCTTAAGGATCTTGGGTAGATCACCTGGATTACATGGGGATTAAATGCCATCACATTCATCCTTGTGAGAGGGAGCTTTGGCTCACACACAGGGAGCAAGGCCACATGAAGACCGAGGTGGAGATGATCAGAGTGACGTGACCACAGGCCAAGGAATGCTGCCTGCCGCTAGCAGTCAAGGAATGGGGTCTACCGTGGCGCCTCTGGAGGGAGTGTGGCTTAGCCAATTCTTTCATTTTGGTCAAGTAATCCTGACTTAGGGCTTATGGCCTCCGGACTGTGAGAAAAGACACTTCTGCTGTTTGAAGCCACTCAATTGTAGTAGTCCATTGTAGCAGCCACAGGAAATAGATTCATGTAATTTCCAATGTCAGATAAAACTCCTTACCATAACTTTAAGTGACCCCATCTAACATTCTGACCTCGCCATCTAGCATTCTTTCCCCTTCTTCCATAGGGGCAGAATATTGTGGAAGTGTGGTTTATCACTGTACCCCAGAACCTAGAATGGTTCTAGACAAGTAATAAGTGCTCAGAAATAATTGAACAATGAACACTGATTGAACTTAATGTTCTGAGACACTGTGTCTGTCTGAATGACACATGGGCCTGATCTACTGATGACATCCTGGTGAGAAGTAAAAGCCAGCTATCAGTGCAGTGACAGAACCCTGGTTTATGTGCCTGAAGAGAGCTTTTTTGGGGAGTAGAGGGAGAAAGATACATAATAGGGAAAGGATAAAAGAGACCTAATCAATATGAAATTTAGTCATTTTGAGATCAATAGAGTTGGTCTTCCTATCTTCTGATTTTGAAAGAATTTGTTTTATTTTTTATTCATTTTGCATGACTTCATTTTCACTTATAGTAATTATAGAAAAATAGAATTTTCTCTCTGTGATTATTAGGGTATTTTATATCTACTAAGAATAGGTAGACATTTTAAAAAAGATCTTTCAATTTTTTACAGCGAGTCATTGCTGCACAAATAAAGCTATTTGTGATTCAGCAAACTTTCTTTTGCTTGCTTTTTGAGTCCTCTGATTGGTGGCGCAGATGCGCGTTTGGAGTGTGGTAACGTGTGGAGCATTTGCTGCGGGCCGGGTACTGTGCCAAATGAGTCAGACACATCCTTTTAAGCCTTTAATAGCAGCTCCATACACTGTCTGTGTTCTCCTTTTACAGTTGAGAAAATACGGGCTTCAACATTTGGTGTTTGACTATGAGCATGTTGTTGGGAGGTTTCCAGGAAGCCTAAAATTCGATAATTTCTTCTTTTTCTTTTCTTTTAAGGAAAGTCGCAGGTAGAAGTGAGAGTGAGTACGCAGGCAAAAAGAGAGAGGAGGAAAAAGCACTTTATTTTATTTAGTTGTGCATCTTGGTGGTTCTCCCGGGCCTGGGTCCTTGGGATGTGTGTGTGCTGCTCTTTGGCTGGAGGCCCTTGACCAAACCGCTGCTCTCCCAGGGTACACTCATCATTTATTCTTAGAGTTCACCAGGAAAAAAAGGCATAGTCTTAAAGGAATTGAAGAGCATAAACAGGTGACATAAATCGCTTTTAGCTCAAAACCAGAAACACCCATCTCCCTTACTGTATGTAGGTCATGTTTTCTGAGCTAAGTTGCAAATTAAATTCTGAGAAAAGTGAAAGGGTTGTGTGAAGCCTCACTGTTAGCCTAAGTGCAGCATGATGCAGCAGGCCCTTGGTCATAAAGAGCCCACAGTAGAGTCTGCTCCTTCGGAGGCAGGTCAAGCTTACATCAACTCTGATGGGAAGGAAGGTGAAGACAGTGAGATAATTCCTGAAATGAAAGATTAATGGAAAAAAACAGCAGGGTCAGAACTGACCATATCAGCAACTTTTATGGGCTAGGAAGCATGAGATGAGATAACTTATTCTTCCTTTACTGGGAAACAAAAGGAGAGGCAGTATTAAGCAAAGGAAGTAGAGAACATGACAGATGTACAAATTACTCTCTCTTCTCTGGTTTACAGCTCAAAAATGAAAATACACTGACCACAATGCAGTTTGAAAATAATGTCTATTATGCTTTTTCTATGTCTATTTGTGTTTACGGACAAATAGATTGACATTTTTTTAAAGGAAAGGTGCAGGCAGGAATGAAGGCTAGCAGGCAGACAGGAAGAGAGAGGAGGAGGAAACACTCATTTATTCCATTTAGCTGTTCATCTAGGTCATTCCTCTGCCCCGGGTTCACTCCCCCGGCCCCTGGCTGCAGACCCACGCCCTGGGGATGAGCGTGGATGACACTGGCCGGCTCACCTCGAAGCCACCAGGACATGCCAGATTAACAGTATCATGAATTTAATTTCAGTGATTTATCATGCAATAATTTAATTTATTAAAATAATTAAATTTAATGGAAGCATGTATTGAGTATATGTTTTTTGGTGTATATAAAAAGTTAAATACGCTAATATTCCTGATAGACCTAAGCTATTGCCTTTCAGTAATTCTAGTGGAGACTAGTGTCATCTCATTTGTTTCTTATCTATCCAATCATTTATTATTTTTACCCTGTTTACAATAAAATTGAACTGGACCTCCTGAAATTCTAGATTAGAATTTCATTTTTATAATTAGAACATCTTTGATTTCTGTGATAATGGGGCCATACTGTTTTTGACTTTAAGTCTTTGAATGGCATGGAGGATGATGTGAAGATATTTTCATTCACAAATCTTATAAATTATAAAACAAAAAAGATATTCACATATTTCATTATAATAAAAATCTGTAGTGTTTGATTTAGCATTTTAGGGTTGACTAAACTTTTGACAGTGTGGTGAAATAGCTGTCCTAGAAATTTCCCTCAATCAGAGCATCTGGAAACTTTAGATAAAATAGAAAAAGCCTTCTTTAAATGTATAAGCCTGTGGAAAGTAAGGAATGTTTCTGGGGCTGCAAAAACAAAGTGGTCAGTTCCATTTCTACCTGAGATGTTGAAATGTGCAAGAGAACACCACTCCCATTCTAACAACAATGGGTTATTAACAAAGTACTCATGGTCCTAACTTTTGAGCCTTTCAAAGATGGTCATAGCACAAGTTAAGTTTTTTTTTTTTTTTTTTTTTTAAAGGAAAAGTGCAGGCAGAATGAAGGTAAGCAGAAGAAGGCAGGCAGGAAGAGAGAGGAGGAGGAGGCATTTTTAATTTATTTTGTTTAGCTGTCCATCTTTGTTATTCTCCTGGTCCCAGGATGAGAACCTGAGTCCCTGGGATGTATGTGGACTATGACTGGCCAGAGTGGGTGAGCCCAGCCACTGCTCCACCAGGACATTCTGGGACACTTAATTTTTGACAAGAGTATATGAGGAAGAAGTGGCCACTTTGTAAGGCTGTTAGAAAATATCAACTAGAATTTTGACATGTTTGCAAATGTCCATGTGGTCTAATGTATCAATGTAGAAAGACTCAGAGCTCCAGACACGGCAACTTTGCACTCACTTGCAGACTCCTTTTCTCCGGTTTCCACCGGAGAGAGGCCCCTTGGTGATTAGGGGTGGCGTGATTGGCTGCCTCTGGGGGCAGGGAGCGTACCACTGCCTGCTTCCTCAGAGCAAGATGCCTGTTGTACATACAGAGGATTTCAGCGAGGAGGGAAACAAACAATCAGGGTGCTAGAAATAAAAACGCGCATACTCAGAGATGAAGCATTCCTCCAATCAGTCTGGACAAAACTGGGGAAAGAATCAGTTAACTTGAAGGTGTAAATTATCCAACTGAAACAAAGGGATAAAAGAGAGTGAAAAGACTAGAATTGAGTATCCAGTGATTTTGAGACAGTGTAAAATGATCTAATTTATGTGCAATCGGAGCCTCAGAATGAGAAAAGAGAGAATGTGGAAGAACTCTTTGAAGAAGTTTTGCCAGGACTGTTCTGAATGAATGAAAGACAACAAATCAAAGATCTAAAACGTTCAGATGACCCCAGACTGGATGAATACCTACCCCCAGGCACATCAGGATCGACTGCTGAAAATATGAAACGAGGCAACCCAGGAGCAGCCACAGACAAAAGAGGCCTCACATACAGAGGAGCAAAGGTGAGACTGAGACAGACTGCCGGACAAAGGGCAGTAGAACGTCACGTTTGGAGTACTGAAAGCTAAAAGCAAACAGGTGGCCCGAAGTCTATTCCGAGTGAGAATGTCTTTCAAGGATGAATGTGAAAAACTATTTTCTTAAAAAGACAAACAAAGGGAAGGAATTCATTGTAATTGTACCACCTTTCTGCTACAAGAAATGGTAAGGGGAGTTCTTTAGGCAGAAGAATGCAATACCAGATAGAAACTGGATTTGCAGGAAGAATGGAAGCCTAACAGAAATGGTAAATTTAGGGCAAATATATATTAAACACTAACAATTTTGCGTAGAATTAGAGGAGGAAAAAAGCACAAGTCTTGCCACCCAAGGGAGACACAGTCATTATAGAAAAACTACATGCTTATCCTTCTTGAGTCTAGCTTAGAGCTTGCTGTCCGCTGACATTTGATATCGTGTGTATATCATTTTACTGCCTTTTCCTGACATTTCTTTCCTTTTTTTGTTTTCTAAAATTGAGTTTTACTCTATTTCCCCCCCACCCCTTCTGTTTGCCTAGAACTTCCAGACTCTTCCATGGTTCTTTCTGAGTGTTTTCTCCTGGCCCATATTCCAGTTTACTAATTCATCTGTGTCTAATCAGATTTTATTTTGATTGTATTTTTTGATCTGGAATTTCTAGTTAGCTCTTTGAACAATCTGCCACTTTTTTAAAAATAAAAACAAGAATTTTCTTAAAATTCTCAGTAGACCATTTGTCCTCTGGAGCCAGGTATGTGCTGGATAAACCAGTACCTGGGGCTCTTTTGGGTGCATTTCTGGTTGCTGTTTCTCATTCACATCACCTCTTAGGCACCTGGATGTTATTGCTTGTGTATTTGATCTGACATATATCAATTGTTCGTGTTCATAGTTGGAGACCTAGAATGATACCCTTCTCTAAAATGTGTTTCTTCTCCCATCCACTTTATTGCTCTTGCAATAACATCTCACTTACTCCCATCTGAATGATTTGGAGCTGGGATGATCTCCCTGAAAAGACCAGCCTGCTTCTGATTACCCAGATGATGTTCTATTCCAGGGTGGGGCGTGCTTACTGGGGTCCCCTGTAAGGCTGTCGAAAAGTCACTTAAGCACTCAGGCTCTCAAACCTTTTATAGAATCAGCAAATGATCCCAGAATTAAAAATGGGCCCAAATTGCATGCTCAGCTTCTTGATTTCCATTGCCTCTTATATCTTGGTTGAATAATTTTACTAGTAAAGGACAATTTAAGTGAGTAAATTTTTAGTTTGGGGTGGTTAAATATGTTGCTTTCTATGTGTCTTTTTTGCAAATAATTTTTGGATTTTGACTTTTTTTTTAAGAGGAAGGAAGCAGGCAGAAATGAAGGCAGGCAGGCAGCAGGCAGGAAGGAAGAGAGAAGAGGAAGAAACATTTTGTTTAGTTCATTTTTTTGTTTGTTTGTTTTGTTTTTAGTTGTTCCTCTTGGCCCCAGGCTATGAACTGGATTCTTGAACTATATATATTTTGGTTTTTATATTTCAATTTTTATGTCTTGTTCAGATTTAAATTATTGTCATTAGAGTTACCTTGTCTGTCTTTACTGAAAAAGGAAGTTCCCTTTCCTTTATTTTCTTTCCTCATCACATGCTTTTCTTTTATTCCACCCACCCAGTCAGCACTCTTACCCCCACATGGAGAAATAATCCAGAGCTTGAGTGAAATTATGTTTATAGTAGCACATCTCCATTTTTAGTCCATTTTCTCCACAGGAAATTTTTATTCATATCCCTGCCTTCACATATCACCTAAGTAAATCTTATCGACTCTATCTATTCTTTTAGTATAACAGACCTTCTCAGAGTATCAGATCCGTGTCACTATGTACAGTGTCCTCTTTGTAATTTCACTTGATGTCTCAAAGGCATCTCCAAGTTCACAAGTCTGAAACCGAGCTCAGGGTATTTCCCTCCGCACCTGTGCTTCCTCCGGTGGCCCCTGTCCTAGTGGGTCACACTGTTACCTACCTGGCTTGCCGTCAGTATTTGAGAAGTCATCCTGATACCATCTGCTCTTTTATTGTTCATTATACAGTTCTGTTTATTTTATACCTTAAATATTTTTTGACTCCATCCAACAGCACCACCTCCACCCTAGTCCAAGCTGCTCTCAGGGTTTCTCAGGTAAGTGTCCCCAGGTGGTCCCCACCCACGACGTCCCTCCCATTCTGTCCTGCCTCATGCTTCTCTGATCACTTTCAATCTTATACTCCGCTAACTTTAAAGCATTTGAAGCAACAGTCTGAATATTCTCCTCTGAATGCTGCTACAGGCCTAGGTAATTTGGGCTCAGTCTATGTCACCAGCCTCAGTCCCTCCTCTGAGCTGTGCCTGGCACACTGGCCTTTCACTCTTTGAGCCTGCCAAGCCTTTCTCACTTCTCAGTACGGGAGTGTTTTCTTTTTACTCCCCTTCCTTCCTGCCACCCCTACCCCTCGTTCTTTCCACAAAGGTCATTTGTCCCTCTCATTGCTTCCCTGCTCAGAGGACTTGAGGTCACCGTGAGAGGCTCTTACGACATCATGTACTGCTCATGTATAGCTCTTACCACAAATTTAATCACAGAATTGACAGGTACATTTCTGGTCCTGCTCACTGCCAAGTCTCCAGTACCCAGCACAGGGCCTCAGTGTAAGTAAGTGAGTGTTTGTTGACAATTTAAGTGGGTATAAACAACAGGAGTCCCGCAGAGGTGTGGGGACTGTGACTTTTAACTGTTCTCCTTGTTCCCAGGGCGCTTCGTATGAAGCAGGTTCTTAATAAGTGGCTGTGAATGAAATGAAATGTTTATCATCAGAGTTCGATTTTCTTTGGACTACTTTACAGAGAAATGAGAGAAGGGAAAGTGTTGTGATTGACTAGAAAGGAAGTCCTATTTCCTCTTGCTTATAGAGATTTACCATACCTTCCTCTGGTTCTTTCCCCCCTCGCAAAGCAGATTGTAAATTTTTCAAAAAAAAATGTAATTAAATAGTTACATTGGGTCATTTGAAATGGTTACATATAGCTGTTTTATCCATCTAATAGACATTTCTTTGATAAGCCTGTCTTTTTGTTGCAATTTCTAAATGAATTTTGATCATGAAACTACTCCTGACTCTAATTTATTAGAAGCTTAGTTTGAAAACCCTGGCTTTTAAGTTGACTTGCCCTGGTGGTCTCGTGATGTCCAAGGGCCGGCTGCTCTGCTGACATTTGCAGCTGGCCTGTGACGGTTGCTGTTAGAAGGTGCTTTTTGGAAAGAGATCTTTGGGATATTTGTATGTGTCCCTCCCCATAACCCTGCTAATCACCAAAAGGCACATAGAAAGAAGGCAAAACACAACCCTTTCCTTCTCTTTACTGTCTCGATGTTCTTCTCCCTTTTTTCCTTCAGGTTTTGATTCTGTGTTCTCTACTCGTTCTCCCCACCCTTTCTTTTAGTGTGGGGTGTGGACAAGAAAGAGAGCAGAGTTGTTAAAGGTGTCTCAGAACTGGCATATTCCAAGTCTTCATGTGCAGCTCAGTTTTAGGGTCTTCTTTAATAGGAAAAGTTGGTAGCGCAAGGAGCGTTAATGACTCTCAAAACCCCAGATATTCTGGGTCTTCATAATTTGAACATTTTAATTGATATAACTTAATTTCAAAAGAATCATTGATGTGTTCTCTAAAATATTTAAAGAGGAGATCATTGTAAGATGGCGGATTGTGCAGATCTTAAGCTTACCCTCTCCCCACAGACACAACAAAACTAAACCCATGAAGCAACTAAGGCCTTTTACCAAGGGTGAACACCAACATTGCCACAAAGAGAAGAGACACACACTTTTGTGAACTGTAGAAGCTGGTTGATCTCAGTGTGAACACCACCTAATACCAAGACCCTGGGTTTGTCAGGCGGCAACCGTGAGGGAGCCTCTTCCCCAGACAGAGGGCTTGCTTCTACAGCAGGTGTCACCAAGCCTGTGGGGATTGGCGATTGGTCCATGAGCCTGTGGTGGGGGCCTAGAGGAGCTTTTTTTTGGAGAATGATAGATTCT
This sequence comes from Solenodon paradoxus, assembly GCA_004363575.1. NCBI lineage: Eukaryota > Metazoa > Chordata > Mammalia > Eulipotyphla > Solenodontidae > Solenodon > Solenodon paradoxus. The sequence continues at coordinate 139,864 of RJWH01001979.1, read as the reverse complement.
GGGGAGCAAAGCACACAGGGCACAGAGCATGGGGAGTGGTGCGAGAAAGTGTCACAGACCTGACTAATGTACCTTCATGCTGAACCCCACATTTCAGTAGATGGAACGAGAGAAAGGATAACACCTCTGTGAGATGCTGCTGAGCTGTGGGCTCTCTTCTGTCTGTGTGGCACTGGCACTGGAGGTCTTCATATTGCAACAGGGCCCTGGAGGGTGAAATTCCTCACCTCCTCCATCATTAGTGCCTGGGGTGTGGACAGGACACAAGACTGCAGCCCTGGTACAGAGAGCTGAGTGGTTTCCTGCAAAGCTGCTCTCTCTGGGAGGCTCGTTGCAGGGGTCCCAGCCCAGAGCAGCTTCATACCCACCCCAGCCCTCTGCTAAACCACTCTGCACATCTGCTTGCGACTTGCTGCTAGAACTCCCGCCCCTGGGCCCCAGGGCTTGTTGCGGCTTCTTGCTGGGGCTGCTGCCCAGATGGAGGATGTTGCTGCTTTCCCAGGGAAGTGTATTTTGCTTGACAGGCTCCAGAGGACCCTGAGAGACACCTAGCGCCTTCTCACCAGACAGCGCCTCTGTCTGGACTGTGGCTTGCTTGTGGCCTGAGTCTGCCACACCTGGGTCTCTTTCCTCTTTCTCTGTGCCTGTGACTCTGGGGAAAACCTCTGCATTCTCTGTCTCAACTCCAACCCTGAAAACTGACTTTCAGGCCTCTGCAGTGCTGGTTCTGGAGCGCCAACAGTTCTGCTGCTGCCCAGCATTCTGGGCCAGTACCCCAGGCTGATACCCTGCAGCCCGAGACCCCAACACAAGGCCCTTCCATGAAGGCGGGGAGGGAAAGTCATTGCCTCTAAGTCACTCATAGAAAAAAATATACTAAGATGCTTTGTAATTATAGGGCTCTTTTACAAAAATATACAAAGATGCTTTGTAATTATAGGGCTCTTTTACCTTTAAATAGCATCTTTTAGGATAAACGTGTTTACCAGTTTTCTGCTCTAAGTTTAGTTTAGAAACCTGTGGATCTAAGTAAATAGAACTGTCTTCTTGGTGCATATCATATCATGCTCGTTCATTGGAGACAGAGCACTTTCCCTCTCTGCCAGGACTGAACTAGGTTGTTTGACAGAGCTTTCATGCACCATTCATACTAGCTAAAGATTGAATTTAAACACAGAAGTATCTAGTACATTTTCCTTTCTTGAATGGTCATAGTCTCTAAAATTTGGAAAGGTGCCTTGAACCCATTTATACACGTCTTGTTTCATTTTTTGAGGAATTCAAGTCAGAACGCCAGCCTTGCACTAGTACGTAAGAGGAACAGTAACAGACGCTAAGGCATGCATTTAAGCAATAGAGGAATTTACTTTTCAGTGTCTTCCAAGGTCCAGGAGGATGCACACTTATTTACCCAGAGAGTATGGACCTCACTTTGTCTGTCCTGAGGGTGTGACTCTGGAGGAGAGCACTGGCTGGTAAGTATCAGACTCTTACTGTGTTATGTTTCAGAAACACGTACTTAGAAGTCAGTTGATTTTTAGCAGTGGCAAGATCTTTTAGTCTGTGCTGGTTTTTTAACAGTGGAAAGTTCCAGATGTTGAAGTCTGCACAAAAGAAAAACCCAAATCTGATAAGACTTGAGGATTTTTTGAAAATTAGTGCAAACTGGTTGGGGCAGATGTTTCTGCGGAGTTAAGACTAAGTAATCCAGTAGGAAGATAATGACGTTGGAGAGAGTCTCATGTCTTCTCTTGCTTGATGTTTGCGTACGTACAAGCCCCAGGACTTTTCCAGGGTCAGGATGACATCTCTTGGAATTTAAGCAGCAGACTCACATGAACTTGAATGTGCACTGTGGCCCTCACGATTTCCTTTAGCCTTCCTTTGCCGAGTACTCCCTGTTTCTAAATAAAAGCTATGCCTTCTGAATCCTGTACCTGATGTGCACTGGCCACACCAAACCTTTAAAAAGTATTTTCCAGATCCAGAGTTGTTAGTGTGGAATAAATGTTAGCTTTGGAAATTGTAAAGCCTGGGGGCGGTGGGAGGGTTGGTTTCAAAGACCAGCTGCTGCTTGTGCCTTCCATCTCCTCTTTTTCTTTCATCCAAGGACTCAAGGTACTTTAACTGACGATTGGTTGAAAAACCTTGTAAGATAACATTTGTGTGTAGAAAACAAAAATTTTAAACAGAAGGTGATCACGGCAATATGAGACAGGCCCTCTGGGAGTCAGCCATATGCATAAACGTGTCAGTTGAGCCCCTGCCACACTAAGGCTCAGGATTGACTTAAGCCTTCATAATTGCTTAATGGAAGTGCAGAATCTGCGAGGAGGATTTCAGTTGCGTAGCTTTGGCATCAGGCAGACAAACATGAGTATTAGAGTTGTCACTTCTTAGCTCACTGTCATTCCACAAAATACTTGGTGGCTCAGAGTCCTTTTGTCCTACTCTAGAATGACATGTGTTATCTCCTAGTGCAGAGGCAGGCAGAGGTCCAGCCCTGCCGAATCAAGGAGTCTTAAGTCATGGTTACAGAGATGCTGGCATTAAGGACAGAAGGAACATATCCTTACTGACATGCTGGAAAGAGGACTGAGAATTTATTTCTGTGTGATCCATTTTTGCTTAGCTCCCTATTTAATTCTACCAATGCCTAATCTTTAGGACTCACTTCAAAATATCTTGAGGCCACCTCTTAGATGTGGAAAGTTTGTGTCATGGGAAAGAACTCCAAGAGCAGAGCATTTAGGTGAAAGGGCAAGAGGTGATCATCCAGAAGCTATTTGCTCGATGCCTGTCACATGTGAGGATGGGGGCTACAGTCATGAACAGAAGACTCAAATTCTTGCTGTCATGAAGTTCATGCTGCAGATATTGGCAACTGACCATCCACAAATCAATATGATGGGTGGTGGAGAGAGTAAACCTGTGAAGGGGTGGTGGCTGCTGGAGCATGTGACTGGCTTTTAGTTTAAAATAGGGTCATCAGGTGATACTTGAATAAAGGCTTGGAAAATCAGGGAGCCCACCATGCAGGAGTCTGGGAAGAGGGAGGGATACTGGGAATCTTGTAAACCATTGAGAACACTTTGATTTTCCCTTGGAATGGGATGGAAAACCGTTGGAGAGTTTTGAGCAGAAAAGTGAAACAATCTGGCTTATGTGTTAAAGACTCTCTGACTGCTGTACAGAGAATAGTAGAGGGGCAGTGATGGGATCAGGGACTAGCTAGCATGTTATTAGAATAAATCAGGCTAGGGGTGACGGTGGCTTGGATCAAGATGGTAGTGCTAGAGTTTATAAGTGGTCAGGTTCTGGACCAGGCTTGATCAGTCATTTGATTTGATGAATAAGAGACTGAGAGGAGAAAAGAGTGATCCCACCTAGAAGGTCAGAGTTGTCATTTACTGCTTACTGAGATGAAGAAGATTGGAGGAGGAGCAGCTTTGGAGAGAAATGTTCAGTGTGGATAGGGCAGGATTCCTGCTAGATATCCAAGGATGATGTAGAGAGGAGACAGTTGGATTGTCACTGTTTAAATGCTTAGTTTGTACTAGTTGGTAATCATAAAAGTTCTGTTTAAATATCTAAATCCTACATAATTTACATGATATATTGGAAAAGAATGCACACGATTCATTTTCTTATATTAAACTTTGCTCATGTTGCAAGTTCTATGTTGTCCTATTAACTTTTACTATGTTAATTATAAACTAGGCATTAAAGGGAAATTTCCTTAATTGACTAAGCAAAATACATTATATTCTCGCATGTCTAGAGAAGTATAGATAATATCTTTGAGGTTTATATGAAAGTTTGTTTTCTTTGGACTCTGATATAATGAAAACAAATATTGTAGGCTTTAATTTTAAATGGCAAATGCAGATGGCTATGAATATAATTATAATTTATACTGTATATTTATAATTTGTATTGTATATTTTATTTAAGAATTTATATTATAGATTTAACAATAGCATTATATTTAGAAAATTCCTTCTTTTAAAAGCAGTTTACTTCATGGTAATATATATTCTTGTCAGGTGTTTAAAAGTAAAATACATTTGTGTAATTTTAAGTGTCTTTATATAGTAGAGTGCATAATGTTTATTATTTGAAGCAGGAATACAGACAATAAAAACACTTGTGGATTGTCTGAACTTTGACATTATTCTTCTAGGAAGGATGTGAAGCTGTAGACTACAAATAGCAAGATAGAAATTGAAATTATTAAAATGCCTATTCAGTTATTTTAAAAGTTTATGTACTTTTTATAATTTGCATTCAATAAAGCAATGAGATGTTATTTTATAAATTCCTTGGACATTTAACCTTTAGTCTAATGAGTTAAATGATCAGGAACAGAGGAATATAATTTTCTTAAGGAGAAGAAAAATTCATATTCTTAAAGGTCACATGCAGTTATTTTGTGGAATTAGGACTGTGTTGGGTTTTTGTGACCTTGGGTCTTTAAAGATAGGACCTCTGACCGCTCATCTGTGTAACAGCAAACTCTTTCTGATCGCACAGGAAGCACTGCATGTTGCGGGAGTGGAAATGCAGATAACGGCTGCGGTGTCATTCCTGACCATCCTACAGGAAGAGTCCGTGTCAGTTCACACATACGCGCACTCCTTTCTCCAAGTCATTCTGCTGCACCTGGAGCACAGGGACGCAGGTAGGGCCTGGCTTGCTGGCGTGCGCATTCACTTCCTGTTTCCGGTATGGGACATGGTGTCATTGAATCTTGTTCACCTGGAGAGGCTGTGCTGCCCAAGAGGTGACGACTGGTACGACTGAAATAGCCACGGCGCTTGCCTTACAAAATACCCACAAAATTCAGTATCCTTCAAAACTACAGACCATCAGGTCACTGTATACTTTCTCCTGAGATTTTTTTCCTTTTACACTATTTATGTTGTTTTATTGAACAACAAAAGTGCCCACTCTGGACTGCAGATATTCTGCTAATGTAGTGTTTTTAATGTAAAAGTTTTCTAGCAGTTGGCTGAGATAAAAAATAGAGTCCTTTTATAGTAATAAACATACTTATTCCCCTTTATGATTAAATGCTACTGTAACAATGAGTTGAAATTGAACTTGTGTGTAGAATACTTCATTTGACAGAATTTATTTGTGTCAATTAGGTGTCAGCAACGCATGGCTGGAAACTCTTCTGTCTGTGATAGAAGTATTGCCCAAGGAAACCCTAAGACATGAGGTGATGCTGTATTATTTACTTATGTGTTTGTATTTGATTACTGATATTTATTAAATCTTTTCTTCACAATGCTACATTCATTTTTGAATATTCACATTGTATCTCAATCTACATTTCACATCACACACTCCACCAGCGTTCCAGAGTCCTTTGTAAATACTAGTAAATAAATCACTCTAAGACTTTTTGGTTTTGTTTTTAATAAAGATGATATTTTTAGAAAGAATAAACTTATTTTCCACTCAGAAAGCAATACATGTTCATCATAGAAAATCTGAGCTATATGTAAAAGAAAGAAAAATCATTAACTATTTTTAACCTTCAGATATATGTTCATTTCATATTTCCTTTTTTTGCTGTGTTCATGAGCATATTGAATTTATGTTTATTTTTTATTTAGCATTATTTTTTCTAGGTTTTTTAAAATCTTTTGGTTATAGCCACAAAATATTTTGCTTACTTGTTAAACATTTAAGCCTGTTTTCACTATTTTCCTATCAAAATCAGACATTAGCGAACAACTCTGGAGCTTTTCCTAATTTTTAGAAAATTTTCTTAACCGTAGCTTCCCCAAAAAGTGGAATTACTATGTTGGAGGGCATTAATATTCTTGAGGTTCTTGACTAACAATATGTTGAAATGCCTGCTTTACTGGAGTTTTATCAGCAATTGAATTCAAATTTAATTTGGTGCCACAGATGGAATTGTATTTTAATTGGAATTAAAAATACTACACTGTTGAATAGTTACTCAGATATTTATATCTTTTCTATTTAGTCATTTGGAGTTGTCTGATCATATGCTTTGATCAGATATGTGTTAGTAAAGTTGCCAGTCCTTAGTAATATTTATTGCAAATATTGTTATCACTTTGTTGTTTGTGTTTTAAATTTTGACTTTGCTTAATATACTGCTCTCTCTAACAGTTTTAATAAATTAGGATGAGATACTTAGAGAATTAGAAAGGAAATTTATATCTAGTAAAATTATTTTTCCTTCTTTGCACATTATTCCTACATATATTTCTTTTTGAATATGTCATGGTTGAAAACAAGAATCATCCATCAACTATGTGTCCTTTATGAATTTTGTGAAGTTCCTTTGCTTGTTCTTTGCTCTCAGTTTCTAGCCCTATCTCAATGCCAAAATGCTTGCTTGAAAATGGGAAGATATACCCAATCTAGATGATCACATATATTTAAATACCTAATGTAATATTGATATATTATTTATATGTTTTGAACTAATATGTCACAGAGTGCAGTTTTTACTCTGGAGTGCCATTTATTATTTGACATTTGATTTTTAAGATTTTAGAAATAGCTTTTATTTTATTTCAGGTCTTTCATGTTAAAAGGATATTGTTATGTGCTTAGTATCCTGGCTGCTTTGGTGAGGGAAAACCAACCAGCTGCTCCTTTTATTAGAGCTGAGCCATTTTAGAACTCAGAGGCCTTTGACGACCACCACATGTTCTAATTTCCACTTGGAGTAGATGGGAAACCGGGGGATGAGAAATAGAAAGACTAATTGGACAAGTGAAAGCACTGGGGCCAGGATCAGGGCTGACTTTCAGACTTCCCTCCAGTCCCCATGCTACTGAGTGTTTGAGAGTCCAGCATATACACCACACAGTATCACGCTTCAGTTGTTGTGTTTAATAACAGGACTTAGAATCTGTTTGGACCCATAAAGTTTTGTATCCCTTTAGGATAGATCTAAAACTAGTGGAATAAAAATAAATTTCAGTATATCTGATAATTAGCTTACTTTTTCTTTTGAATATGTGTATTTCAAAATGATGTTTGATGTGCATAGTCATTGCAGAAGTCACCATAAACTTTAATTCACTTTTCTTTGTGCCTGTTCGTGCTTAGTTGCATAATTTGTCATCCTCTTTTCCTTATTAGCTAGAAGGTAAGATGATCCAGGTTGTGAGCAACCATACACCTCCAGTTATATACAATTCACATGCTTTGCAAACATGTAGGATGTTAAAATATTCTTTGAAGAAAATAGCTGACATTAGTGGTGAGAATATATATAGTTTTATGAATTTGTCCTCAATTTTTTTTCCTCTTTAGATTTTGAATCCACTTGTTTCCAAGGCACAACTTTCCCAAACAGTCCAGTCTCGATTAGTTAGCTGTAAAATTTTAGGAAAATTGACCAACAAATTTGATGCCCACACGTGAGTATTTTCGTATACTTTTTTGTCTAAGTATTAAATTGATTTAAGCTGTGACTATGCTCTGAACAATTATATTAAATTTATATTATTCCATACTGCTTATCAATTTAGCTCTTTTACTCTAGAGTTCTCAGATGTCTGTTATTCAGGTGCATTTTTCCTTATTTAACAGGCTTTCAAAAATCTATGATTAATTTTCCTCTTTTTTCCCACTCTAATCTCCCTTGTCACGTAACTGATGTACTTTTGAGGATAAAATGACATTATCTTATAGACATGAAAACTTGGCAAACATAACATACAGACTTTCTGCCTTCATTTTCTTGATAATGTTATCTTCTTTTGAGGTTTTGGGGAGAATGTTTATCATTCATGTGCTGCTCTCTCCCCAGATGATATCTCCCAGGTGGAAAGGATGAATCCTGTATAATTATGACACAAGAGTAAATGATAAACGTGAAGGATGTGGAAATGGTGGATGCTTGCTAGACTCAGCTATTCCACTTGACTGCGGTCTTCTAGCTAAAATGTTTAACTGCCAATTCCAAATTAACCATGATTTTAAAAAGACCTAGTCATATACATAATTTATGAGTAACCGATGATGACATCCAAATGTAATAGTAGGTGCAAAAAGATATCGTGTGCTTTATTTATGTATATTTGTTATTATTACGGTAAGATTTTGATAACATTGTTTAAAAATGTTAGTTATTCTGAAACACTTGCTCATTTGCATGTTTCTTTCTCTCCCCTCTAAGCATTAAAAGAGAAATACTTCCCCTGGTAAAATCACTCTGTCAAGATGTAGAATATGAAGTTCGATCTTGTATGTGTCGGCAATTAGAAAACATAGCTCAGGGCATTGGGTAAGTATACTTTTGATTCTGTTTGTCTGTCACATTCCTATTTCTGGATTGTCAGACATAAATTTCCTGTATTCCAAGATAGCATGCTATAGAAAGGCTAAGCTTTAGCTAATCTTTAAAAAATGATTGTAACAAATACCTTCTACTGTGTCTGGATTTAAAGAGCTAAAAGTCAAGGTGCTTGGCATGTTGATAGGCATTCAGTAAATATTAATTTCTTGCCTTACCTGAAGTTACTTAGTTATCATGCCAGACACCTGGATCCAGGAAGAGAAACTATTCCTGTGGAAACCATGGTTGGAATACAGCGGAGGCATTTCCTTTGACTGCTGCTGTATTGCTGGTGATTTCATAAGGAATTACTCAAGGAAAGCCTTCTTCTATGTCAGATGCACCTAAATTTCCACCCTCTGCTTCTCTTTTGTCTTTCGGGTGTGTGAAGCTCAGGAAGGAGAGGCCCAGGGCAGACAGTCTCTCTCTTCACCTATGAAAACTGATCTCCTGTCAAACTCTTTAAGTATGATATTAAAAAAGTTTTATTTAAAAACCACCTTGGAAATAGTTTTGGGATCCTAAATGGTACAAACACATCATAGCCTCTCATTTTTCATAGAAGTTGCACTGATTTAATCTGGTTTTCTTGATTCCCAAGCAAGGACATTGTCATTTTTGCCATCGTTATAACTTAATAAAAAATCTGGGCCAGTATTTAAGGTTTTAGGGAGACTTTTGAATGTCACAGAGATTCAAGACAGTCGTGCTCTGTGAGTCTACCCTTGCTCCGGTAGGATTTAAGTATCATTCTGTAAAGGTAATATTTCAATAGAGTAATTGATTTCCTAATTTTGACCTAGAACTACTGTTTTTCTCATGGGTCTTTGAAGGCTAAGCTAGTTATGGATCACTGTGAACCCTTATCAGTTCAGTTTTGCTGGTTCTGTGCTCCTTAACCAGGATCAGAGCCTACTAGGAGAATCTGCTGTTGTGTTTTGGTTTTGTATTTTTTTATCAGCTGACATTTTGCCACTGTGAAAAGGTGGTGGGTCAGGTGTATTCAAATTAGTTTCTAAAATTAATATAAAATTATTGCTTAATGATACATTTACAAAAGTAAAACTGGAATCTATCTAGCTTGTTAAGGTGGAATTATCCCCTTAAGAAACTAATTTGCCTGATTATATACAAATTTATTTAATTTCAAGTTCTTATGTATTGTTAACATAGCCATAGAAATTTCATGTAAAAATGGCCCAAAACTTCCGGGACCTGATTTATATTCTTTATTTCCCTTTAATGCACTAAACCAGAGTAGTGTTAATCCATTAAACCAGGAGGCACACAGCCTTCCTCTAGCGTTATAAGTGAAGAATGTTAAGACTTTCGCGCTAGGGAGAGGAATTTCTTATTATCAAGACTGGTTGCAACCTCGAGGTAGGTAAAAGGAACAAATAGATTGCCACTTGAGATTGCCACTGATTTGATAGTGAGGAGCCAGCCTGGCAGGGCACTGCGGGCTGCCATGTTCTAAGGGTTTTGGAATCATGGGTTCTGGGAGAAAACCTGATAACAGAGACAGATGTATGACCACTCCAGTGTAACCAGAACGAACACTACTATTCATTCATGAGATGACCAGAATGCAAAATTAATATAGTCTCCTAGTCTTATCTGTATGAAATAAACAATACGAAACACTAGACAGCTAGCTGTCAAATGAGGATCAAAGAGGACACTTCTCAGAATAGTCAGATGCATGCTGAATAATACACATTCATTACAGGAAAAGAATGGTTCTGAATAGACCTCCCCTTATGCAGGAATAATTAAAGAGAAAAAAGAAACGTGGGATCTCCAGAAAGACCCTTTGGGGTCAGAGGGGAAGAACATATGGCACTGAAACCGCAAAGGCAGAAGCAGCACACTTTTGAAACAGTTGATTAGACTTCTAACTCTGGTGATATGGCAAAAGAAAGAACCTGAAAATCCCCCCATTACAGTATCTGACAGAATTCAACTGACACCAATGATGAAAGCTCTCAGGAAGCTAGGGCTGAAGGGAAATGCCTCAGTCTGATTAAGGGCTTATGTGAGAGACCCACACTAATATCAGACTTAATCATAGTGATTGCTTTCCCTCTAAGATAAAAGCTAGGCAAGGATGTCTGCTTTCATCACTTCTCCTTTACACTGTATTGGAGGGTCTGTCTATTGGAAAAGGAAGAAAAAACCTAAAAGAGCTAAAGACCCGAAAGGAAAAAATAAGTGACTTATAGTTGTAGATGACATTGTTGTTTGCATGGAAAAATCCTCAGTAATTTGCAAACAGCTATTAGAACTAATAAATGAACTTCATATTTCAGGAAACAAGATTAATGTACAAATATAAATTTTGTTTTTATATATTAGTGACAAGTTTAATAAAATATGTGCAAGACCTCTATACTGAAAAACTATAGAGCAGCGTTGAGAGACATTCAAAATAGATACAAACCATATTCATGGATTGGAAGATTCATTATTAAAATATCAGTTCTCCACAAATTGATAGTGATTCACTGCAATCTCAACCAAATTGTGTTGTTTTGTGGAAAATGAGAAGCTGATTCTAAAGTTTTTTTGGAAATATAGAGACTTAGACAAGTCAAAGTCTATTCATAAGAAAAAAAGAAATGAACACTGGCTCTCACTTCGTACCATATATAAAAATCAGCTTGAGCTCTTTTAAATATAAAAGCTTAAACTAGAAATCCCTTGAAGAATATCCAGAAGAGAATCTTTGTGACTTTGGGGGGGAGGCAAGGATTATTTAGACAAAAATTAGGAACCATGAGAGAAAAATGTGATAATTAGACTTTATGAAAACAATCTTTGTTCCTTAAAACACTAAGTCAGATCCTGAATGGAAATGGAAAACTATTCACAATACATCTAACGAGTAAGTTACTTGTATCTAGAATATATAAAGAACTCTTACAACAACTCATTAATGCAGAACCCAGAAAGTCAAGAAGTGAGCAGTATATTTGACGGACATGTCACAAAGGAAAATTGAACACATGAGCAAAAAGTGCATGAAAAGATACTCACTATTATTCACCATAAACAGAAATGCAAAGTAAAGCCACAGTGAGATGCTGTTATATACTCGCTAGAATGGCTGCCCTAAAAAAGCTGTCAGTACTAAATGCTGGTGAAGATTTAGAGCAACTAGAAGTCTCAGATGCTGCTGGTAGGAATGTAACACGGTAGAACTGCTTTGGAAAACATGTTGTCATTAAACCCCCATACTATGACCCAGCCATATTACTCTAAAGTATTTACCTAGGAGAAGTGGAAATAGTGTTGATTTCAAGAATTGTACTCTAAACATATTTTTAGTAGCTTCATTTGTGATAGCCCAGAGTGGAACCATCCAAGTTTTCATTTGCTACAGGTGAATGGAAAAATAAAATGTGATATGTTCATTCAATGGAATATCATTATTCAGCAATAAAAAAAGGCAGGAAGAACTGGTACAAGTAATATTACATCATGGATAAATCTCAAAGTCATTGTGTTGAGGGGAAGGAGCCAGACAGAAAATAGTAAATATTGTATGTAAATAAAAACTAATTTATAGTGACAAAGAGAAGATCTCTGAGGTGCCTTTGTTGGAGATAATTGTGGAATTCTGTTATAGTGGGACTGATGTGTTCTTATCCTCTGCCTATATGTTTACCTATTGCTAGAAAGGCTGTTGATGTAGACAGGTGAGGAAGGGCTGTTGATGACATGTAGACAGGTGAGGAAGGGCTGTTGATGTCTCGTAGACAGGTAAGGAAGGGCCGTTGATGACGCATGGACAGGTGAGGAAGGGCCGTTGGTGACGCGTGGACAGGTGAGGAAGGGCCGTTGGTGACGTGTGGACAGGTGAAGAAGGGCTGTTGATGACACGTGGACAGGTGAGGAAGGGCTGAGCAAGAACAATGGAGAAAACTTCATTTTGTGAAAAGACAAGTGGAGATGATAGGGTCCCCAGGATTTCTTCAAGTTCAGTCTCCTGGAAAATGGACAAGGAGTGGACAACTAAAAAGGTTCTTGGAGTCGCTGTTGCTGTTCTCTCCTGGCCAACCGCAAGACTCAGGGTCGTCTTCATCACTATTTCAGCTGGGCAGACAGGTTCCATCCATATACCAAGCATAACCAGCACCTGGGCGAGTTTGCTTCACACAGTCAGAAACTCGAGTTGATTTGTTTCTTTCTTCCTGACCCTGACATTTCTCCCTCATGAGGTCATGGAATGGTGGATTGGAAGTATAGCAACTAGACTGATAAAACTGGACTCTACAAAAATAATAGGATCAGGGATTTTCATAGAAAGGATTATGACCTAAATTCTGCCCCAGACAGGGTGGAATTTACATGCGAAGGCAAGAAAAATATATTCTTTTAAGCCTACCAGTTCAGACAGTATGAAACCCACATCTACTTTTTGAAAAAATTACTCAGCAGCAATCCCACAGTCTAGTTTGCTAAGGGGAACTAATTAAAGAGGGAAGATGTTTGCATCGTCTATGTATAGGTCTGCCTGCTTCCTCTCGATATTTATAATGTGACAAATGTGCAAAGAGAATTCACATATACTTAATAAAGAAGTACAAGTAATTAATGAACATACATTTGACCTCATTGTTCAACCCCATTGTCAGAGAAATATATTCATTTAATGATACAGATATGGAAGAGAGAGGGGAGGGGAGGGGAGGGAGAGAGAGGAGAGAGAGAAGAGGAGGGGAGGGGGAGGGGAAGGAGAGGGAGAAAGAGAGAGCATGCAACTACCATAAGTAAGATAGGATTGCATATAGATGATGTAATAGGTAAAAAGATACAATTCTGTTTTCCAGGTACTTAGAGTTTGATAAGCAATGTATTTAGGTAGACAGGTGAGATATTTACAAAAACAATCATGAAGTATTACTTTTGCCAACGAAATTGGAAAAGTTAGTAATAAATCTGCATTATTGGCAAAGGTGCGGGAAACATCTTCACATACTACTGGGAGAAGCAACATTTACAGTGTGTTTGAGTCCTACAACATACATAAATGACTTTTGCTTATGCTTTAACCTGCATTATTCCACTTTTTAGAGCTCAGTTTAGGGAATTAGTTATGTCCAAATTTATGAAATATTAATGGAAATAAGCACATAGATAATGTTTGCTGTGTCCGGCACTATTCTTAGCACTCCACATATATGAACTTAACCTCCTGGTCAGTGGATTTGTTACTCCTTTCCATCTGCAGATGAGAAAGTTGCAGCTCAGTGAGGATGTGTGTGACATGAATAAGCATGGAAGGGAGCATGATCAAACGCTTGAAGTTCCTCTAAGCAGAGGGCTTATAGGTTATTTTAATTCACTTTTATACATTTGTTTTTAAAATTAAATTAACACACAAAATGCTATTTTAATACATAATGCAGTATTCTAGATCTTTGTGGCTTTTACCTAGTTGAAAATAAGAAAATTACCATCTAGACTAGTAAAGTTGAAATTAAAGTGTCCTTAACCAGTAATGAAATTCAGATTTGATTTATTCACTTTCCTTGTTCAACATTAAGCAAGCATTTTAAAACTATTAAGGAGTGAAGATTTGTGATACACACAGAGAGAATTAAGTTGAATTTGGATCGGTATGACACTTTTTGGAAAAAACTAAAGATTGAATAGAAAAAACTTAACTATAAATGGAGATGAAATTCTAAAGTGCTTTCTTTCATTTGTTAATAAATTCAAGGATTTCAATGGGTGTACAAATATATTCTGAGCAAATTTTTATGAATCCCATTTTGATGACCGGTGACCTCTTTCGCTCTTTCACCTGCATGTCTCCCCTCCTGTGTTTATGAATATTTGTGAAATTACCCACCGCTGGCATCTGTAGCTGGTGATCTAGATGGTTTCTTAATGTGTTTGGTCCTCAAGTCCTTGTCTGAGAGCCATGCTATTCAGTATGGCAGTTGTAGGCGTTTATTCAAATTTAAGTAAAATTAAATAAAATTATAACTTCAGTTTCTCAGCTCAATTGACCCATTTAAAATGTTCTACAGCCCCATGTGGCCACCCTGTTGGACAACACAGATTATAAACATTTCAGAGCAGATTATAAACATCACAGAAGAGAGTTATTCTAGACAGTTTTTTCTTAGAGTCTTTGCATTCTGACCTGAATTTTTAAGCTTTTCTGTAGCTCTTATTGGCTTTCTGTATTCTGTCACATTTGTGCCATCCTCTGCCATCTGCTCATCAGTGTCACACGTCATGGTGAATAAGCAGGAGCAAACTCAATATTTAATGAGAATCATCTGTGACTGATTTATAGGTACTTCCTAAAAGCATTTGTATTGCATTTCATTTTTTTCAAGGGAGAGTTTAATGTTGTAAATAATTCTTCTATATAGACATGAGTTACTCTAATTTTAATCATATTGTAGGTGAATGAAAAAAGAATTGACCCCCTGCAATCTAGGTATAGAGATTTTGTTTGGGCTTCCAGGGTTACTACTGGTAAGTTTTTCTGATTTGTCTGTATCATTTCCTGAAGTTGCTTAAAAATGGGAGAGTACAATTTATGCGGTTTACTATGAATTAGCCATAAGATCTCTGTAATAATAGTGTGCTGGGGGAACTGAATTGATTGAAGTAACTATGCAATAACTATTAATGTCTTTCTCAGCCAGCTTTCTGAGTAAGTTCTTGCTACAAATTGATTTCCTTCGATTGCTTCCCTTTTTTTCTGTTGCTGCAGGACAGAACTTACGAAAAGTGTGGTGCTCCCCGAGTTAATAGAACTCTCTGGCGATGAAGGCAGCAGTGTGCGCCTTGCAGCTTTTGAAACTTTGGTGCATCTGCTTGACATATTTGATACAGGTAAGTCTCACCAGGACCCACCTTCCCTCAGAAAGCAGTGTTTCCTCTGTGTCTCATACCATTAATCAGGAGCACAGGGAAGTGCCTATTCCATACTTCTCCCCCTCTCATCAAAATTTAGCTGATTTGTGGGTAGGGTTAAGAATTTGGCTTGGCAATTGGCCTTTAACTTGCTTGACTACCCAACTCTAAGACAGATCTTGACTAAACAATGAGTTTCTGCTTCATAATATATTTTAAAACTATTTTTTTTTTTATTCAAGTAGCATTGGTTTACAATATTATATAGGTTTCAGATGTGCATCATTATAAATCAGCATCTGTATAAATACATTAAGTTTAATATGAAATGTTTAATTCCATCTTTACCATACAATTGACCCCTTTTACCTGATCCCTGCTCCCCCCTAGCCTTCTTGTCACCACTAATTTTGACATTTTTAATGCTAGATATCTCTTGGTCATGGGAGGAGAAATTTGGGATGGGGTATTTGAATAGGAATGGGTAGGGAGTTATTTCTTAGTGTTGTACAAATCAAGTCAAAAAGACAATTAGGTGTCCTACAGAGTGAATGACTGGACTTTGTCAGTAACATTACCATTTTGATCGGGTGCAATTTGGAGACAAATGTCAGGCACTCAGATGCGAAATGCTATAGTATAATTGTAGGATTGCATTCACTTGATTAGCAGCATTTTAATAGAACTAGTAGCACATCTTCAAGATGATTGCCATGTGGACAGCAGTTATGTAGGGATGTTCTAGAATAATCTTCCAGGCTCTGTGATGAGCTGGAAGGGGTCAAACCTGCAGTGTGTGATAAATGTACAAAGGTCCTTGTCCTAATAATTAGGCACTGCGGACTCCAAACTAGAAACTTTGGCACCATCTTTGACCATTCATTGCCTCATGCTTGGTTATCTTCAGTCCCGTCCTAACCACTTTTCCTCAGTTTACTTCCTGCCCTTCTCCCACACTCCTCTGCTGTCTGATGCTCCAACCCCATTTGCCATTATTTTGGTATACTGAATTCTTTTCTGCCTCCAGCCTTTCTGCGTTGTCCTCTTTTCTCTGTATTTTCTCCTTTCCGCCTTAGCCAACTTCTCCTTCAGTGCCCATCTCAAATGCAGTTTCCTTTCCGGTGTCTTTCCAAATCCCTATGCCAGGGGTTGGCAAACTGTGGTCTCAAGGCCGAATCTTGCTGCCGCCTGTCTCTAAAGTTTGTTGGCCTCAGCTGTGCTCGCTGTTGATGCAGTTGTCTTGAGCTGTTTCTGCTGTGTTCTAGTAATGTCGTGAGTGAGTGGGCGTGACAGACAGACCGAAGATCCTAGAACCTTTACAAAGAAAGTGTGTAGACCTCTGCCTTATACCAGCTCTTTTATTTTACTTTCTGTGTTTGTTTTTTTAATTTTTTGGCTGATTTTGAGTTTCTCAAGTTTAGAGACTTTTTATTCATCTTTCTGCTTCTACTTAATATAGTGCGTGTAATATAAACAATTCATTGAATGTTGAATGAAGCTCATTTAGGAAAAGCAGTGAACATGGGACTGAAATAATAAAAGTAATAGCGGTAATACTAATGAGCCTGTTGCAGAATTTTACTTAGTATTGTCACTAATAAAGTAATGATTCAATTTGAAAGTTGAAGAGAAATGTGGGAAGTTCGGAGAGTATTTAGAATTAGGGCTAAAAAGTTGTTACTATGTAAGAAAGTTATGACCTACGCAAAAAATTGATTAATTTTCCTAAGAAGAGTCATCTAAGATGTGAAAGATAACACAGAACATAAACTCAGTGAATTTAATTTCAGTCAAAAATGACAGGATAAAGTGGCCGTAAGCTGCAAGATAGTCTAAGATGTATGCAAAAGAGAGTAAGAAGTGCTCCTGTAGCTACTCATCTATTTGTATTAATGGTGTTATTAGACTTTTAGTTATTCAGATGCAAAACCACAATCAGCTTAGCTTTTGAATTTCAGTCCCTCTTCATATTCTATTCCCCTGGCCCTGGAGGGAGTCTGCTCCCCTCTGCCTGAGCTGCATGCATGACACTTTCCAACTCTCCTCTCACCTCCATCATCGTTGCTTTCAGATGCCTCAATTATAGGAGACGAGTATAGCAATTTTTCTTTCTGGGATTTGTGTATATGTATTGATTGCCAGGTATGCAGTGTGGGCAGCTGGATCTAAAATTAATTTTATTTTGTTTTCCAGATGACAGAAGTCAAACTATACTTCCCTTAGTGAAATCATTTTGTGAAAAGTCTTTCAAAGCAGATGAATCCATTCTTGTTTCCTTATCTTTCCATTTGGGAAAACTCTGCCACGGTCTATATGGTACGATGATGTTCTGTGAATTTGAAGATTTTCCCTTTCATTCCCCCATCATAGCCACTGAACTTCATCTCTTTTGTAAAACCTATCCTTTAAGTGTGTAAAATCTTAAGAGATCTTAGAATTTTGATAGTTAAACTAAGGAATGAACTTTTAACTAATAGAACCAACCTATTTGAAAGAAGAGTGGTAGAGAGAGGTAACAGTCCTTTAACATTTCTGAATATTTTATGTTTATGTATTAGTTGATAAGTGATAATAGAAATTCAGGTATATTAACTATTGGTATACAGCAATCATCTCTCTATTAATATTTTATTGAATAATGAATATACCCATGAGCAATTCAGCTTAGAACATAGAATTTTACCCATAACTCTTGACATCAAGTTTTTGGCTTATTCTAATCATATTAATATTAGTTAAGGTATAAAAATCTAGCAGAAAGCATTTTGACATGGGTTTAGGCATTTAATAGGCTATTGAAAATATATTGTAATAGATAATGAGTTCTTAGCTCCTTAAATCATTAATTAATGTAGAGAACCAGTCCACTGATTGAAAATATTTTGAGTTTATTTTGGTGTCTTTCCGATTCCATTTTTAAGCTCATTTTCTGCAGACATATGCATGTCTCTTCTGTGCATAGTTCTAGAGTACTTACCACAAGTAAATAGCAAGTAGGTCCACAGCAGTAATATCATAGTGACTTGTAAATGATCTGCTGTTTGACACACCACAGACATGTAATGCAGGCATAATCCCTGCTTTGCACTTCAATAGCTCATACTATTAAAATGAAAAAGGGACCATTACTTAAATTAGCAGAGGTGAAACTGTTAGATTTCTTCATAATATTTACTCTTTCCTTATTGTTGCTTTTATTTCTGATTTCTAACCATTTACTTAAATTTAGTTCCAGTTTTGTTTTTATTTTACTTTGTTTTTCTCTGTTGAATTTTTGTTTTTAATTAAAACATTGAGCAAAGATCTTACATTTGTTTTAGGAATTTTTACTCCGGATCAACACTTGAGATTTTTGGAGTTTTATAAGAAACTTTGTACATTGGGTTTGCAACAAGAAAACGGACATAATGAAAACCAGATTCCTCCGCAAATCCTAGAACAGGAGAAGAAATATATTTCAGTACGAAAGAACTGTGCTTATAACTTACCGGTAATAACTTATGTATTTGTACTTCATTCTGACTTAAAATTATGTGTATAGCTGGCATTAAAATATGTTGCCATGTGACACATACTTGCTTAGCATTATGTCCGGTATATACAGTAGGTATCCAGCAAATGTTGATATCATTTGTATGTGTCTCAGTGTATAAATCAGCATCATATGCATATACTGGAGCTTCCCATATGATTTATAGCTAAACTATGATTCAGTGGATTGATATTAATGTAGTAAAATAACTTTAATGTACGTATTGATGTGTGTTTTTCTTTCCTCCTCTCTCATCTTTCCCTCCCACCTCCACCAGGCCATGATTGTTTTTGTGGACCCTAAAAACTTCCACATGGAGCTGTATTCTACATTCTTCTGCCTTTGTCATGACCCCGAAGTACCAGTCAGATACACAATTGCTATTTGTTTTTATGAAGTAAGTTTGAAGAAGTGATACCACTTAGAGTTGTTACGTCTATATGTATTCAATAATTCAAAAAAATTTTTTTCACACTTCTCTGTACAGATTGATTACAAGATACAGGTTCCATGTCTCTTTCATACTCTAGTTTTAAATCTTACTTTGAAATTTCCATAATTCTCTTTATAATATATTTATACAATTCATTTGCCTAAGTACTATATTCATTTACCATTGTTAACCCATTCCTTTAATAGATCTATGCTAAGTGCTTTCCTTAAGCCAAATATTGTAGTGTGGATGGAGGTGTTCCAGATTTGGAAGTAAAATCAGTTTTTATATGTGTTATAATACTTATATTTAACTTTACACTTAGACTTAAGAATTTGAGAACAACTGGAACATAGATTTTTTCAAATTTATTTTTACTGCAAGTGGATTGTATGTCATGAATATAGCTTTTCAATTCAGTTGTTTCAACAAGCCTCCCATAATATAACAGCAAAAGTGAATTTAAACTTTTAGAATGAATGTAATCAACCTTTTAGTCCTTGAGGATGAAATTTGGGGCAGGTTTCTTGAATGATCACAGTGGATACTATCATTGCGGCAAACGTGTAGATTCGTCACCTTCAAAATTGTCACGTGACGGTCTTCCTATGAGTGGCATAAAACATTTTCCCGTCTTTATCGGTGGTATATCAGTGTTCTTATTCTCAGTGAGAATGTCCTACCTTTTCTTGCACTGTGTTTCTACACCAGAGCCTTGTTCGACTGATTGAATGTGTGTGAGAATCCACATCATTCTTATAAATGCTACTTCAGATTCTTTTGGCTACTGTGTGATGCACTTTGCTGCTTTTGAAGAATAATTTTTTTGGTCTGAATGAAATAAATGCTCATTGTGCAAAATCAAACAAATATCCCTTTAAAATGGTATCCTTAGTTCAAAAATTTCAGTGTTGCACAATTAAGTCATCTTTCTAGATATTCCTGTGGAAATAGGTTTTTGGAGCAGGGGAGAGGACATAAGGCACTGGCCAGCTGAGTGCAATGTATGTCCCCAACATGTATCAAGCGGCCATTTAGGCTTAGTCACCATGAGCCCTTGTATTTGACGAAGTCTGAGACTAGAATCTGAGAATGCAATATTAGAGTTTATGTTTGTGTTTATCTCATCCCTTTAACATTTCATTCTCTTCATGTTTTATAGTGGACAGAAAGTAGTGCATCATGTAAATAAACATATGTAAGCAGAAACATTTCATTAGTGGGAGTGAGCTTGGAAATTGTTCATCTAGCTCTTTGCTGGTGACCAGTTTCCCTGTTCTTGTCTCACAGCTGTACCGTGTGGGTCGATGATGACACTCTTCTCCTAAAGTGAATGGTTAGTCTAGGTACATCCTTTAAAATAATGAAAATCCGTCGGTGCATTTAAATGTTCCTGACAGTGCTATTGCTAAATTCCTATAATCACTTCATTATGTTCTAACTTTATTGTTGGTTTTCAGAAAAGTATTCTGAAAATATTTTCAGCAAGCCAAAATCCACCCTGTAGAGCAAAGGTGTTTCAAACACTTTCTTTATCCAGGACATTTTTTAAAAATCAAGCCTTACTTAGAAGTCCAAAATGTGAGGATAAAAGAAAAATAAAGGTGAAGCAGAAACTGGTGAATTGCTTTGTGGACTCTTGAGATGAATGAGGAGGAAAAAGCTGGTTCACGAAGGAGCTGGATTAGTCCAGACCGTCCCAACAACTCCCATGCTGAGCGGTCTTTGAAGGGACTAGTTTTGGATCTTTTGCTGGCTTTGGAGTTAATCTCGGCCCCTAGATTACTACCGGCTTTCATGAGAACTTGCCTGCTTAGCAAGCTTTGAGCTGGGGTGAATGTTCCTATCCCTTGGAATCGCCTGGTGGCTGCTCTCAAAATAAGAAACACAGTTGCCCATGGTCCTGTTGTTGCTTGTGACGTGGAAGCTGTGACAATGGTGATGGATCCATTCTCTGTACTTCACTCTCCCATGTCTGCACACTCCGGTGCCTTGCAAGACCAATTAGTTATGTGTGATGTAAAATACTAGTTCCATATACAGTTACATTTCCCAGAATATGGTTTCATATTTATGTTGTAACTAGCCTCATTTTAGAAGTATCTGACAGGGACGTATTTTTTAAAATTATTATTATGACCTTTATTTGTCCAGTAGTCTCAAAACTGAGAGACTTTATTGTTACATTTCAGGTGTCTAAACTTCTCAATTCTGGAGTATATTTAATACATAAAGAACTGCTAACGTTGTTACAAGATGAATCACTGGAGGTAGTAGCTTCTTACTCTTTGGCTTTTCCTTCTTTTATGCTATCTGAAATGTATTAGTACCCTTTTCATTCTTTTGTGTTCTTGGGAATTGTATGAACTCTTTCAAATGACGAGTCCCAGAAGCATCATTGTACTTCTGTACAATAGACTGGGAAGTGGGAAGATCTTTTAAAAATAGGTTTTCAAACATATTTGGTTTTAAAAACGTATATTTGTTCAGGAAAATGTAAGTAATGCAAAAAAAGTAGAGAAAAGAGTGCCTTTAGTTCCAATCACTGTTGCTATTGTGTTCTACTATTTCTTTTTCTAAAAAGGGTTTTATTTTATGCACTTGTAATCATATGTATATCACATTTTTATATCTCTTTTTGCCTCTTAGCTTGGTTTTGGGGGGAGTATATTTGTGAAGATTTTGAAATATTTCATTTTGATGCTGCATTTAGTATATTCTATTCACCTAACTGACTACTAACTTGTCGGAGCTCAGCTCATCACGTTTAGATACCATTGAGTGTGTTATTTGAAACAACTTCGCAAAAGTTGGAAGGAAGGTTTTGAGCATATCAATTGTGTGGACGTCGCTGCCTCAGACCTAGACTGTTTGAACAGTGTCAAGAGGCAGAAACTTTTCAAAAACAGTTTGACAAGGGCTTCTAAGACTCCAGTAAGAAGATGGCGGAGTAAGAAAACAGAAACCCTCCAAGCCACTGTTTGGTCAGGAACTATTCCTGTGTAGACGCTGGCGTATGAAGTTAATGAATCCAGGATTAGGGGTAAGAATCATGCTAGTCCCCCTAAGGTGGCCGATATCTCTTCTGAAAGGTACTGGATGCTCTCATAGATCATCTTCCAGAGATCTTGGAGCTCATGTCTACGGGTGGAGAAGGCGGTGTGCAGGAAAACAAGGTAAAACCCCACGCCGGGCGGTTTCCTCCCTGGGTGCCTGTGTCAGAGAGCACTTACGAAGCTGCAGGAGTGAGTGCTCGCTCACTGTCGATTGGCATCGGACAGCTTGAACTTTTTCTCCTGGTCGTCCGCTACCGCAGGTCTTGTTTCCTGTCCTTGGAGCTTACATGCAGATTTTCAGTGTTTATTGGCATTCATGAATATCCCAAGAGTAATGCCTGGTGAGGACAGTAGGGTGGGAATTTAGGAGTCAAAGCTTGCTGACAGTGAGCTCTCATATTTTTCTCACGGTGGAAGGGTAACTATAGTAATGAAGCAGACAGGAAGAAAAGTGATTCCCAGTCTCTATTTCAAAATTTGGTTTCCAGGAACTACTCATTTTACTTATGGATTTTTTTTTTTTTTTAACGTATTGGATATCACCAGATAATGATCTCTCGGTAACAAGGGAGATGCCTTCTAAGTGCTGACGTGAGCAAGAGTATTCCTCTTCCAGATGTATTGTGCGGCTGAATAGTCTGAGTGCTGTAATTGACTCGTTTAATTATCATGGGTTCTTCGCATGTGCTGTCTTTTTCAGTTGACCTCTCTGCCCGACTTGATTCCCGCTCTCACGGCTGCGGAGCAGCGAGCCGCAGCCTCTTTGAAGTGGAGAACTCACGAGAAACTGCTACAGAAATTTACCTGTCTGCCACAGGTCATATCAAGCGATCAGATTTATTACCGTTTCTTACAGAGGATGTTCGCAATCGTGATGACCAATGTGAGCCCAACCCCTTTTATCTTGATTCTTTCAAACTCGAACTCACACCTGATTTCGGAATTAGCAGGCTCTTCACATTGTTGAGCTGATAGAGCTCAGTCACTGCATTCTGCCTAGAGGGGTGTTCTCCCTGCGCTCCTCCTTTTGATTTTCTTCTCAAGCTGGAGAGAGGACTGAATCCCTGGTCCCTTCACTTGCCCCTTGTGTATGGAATGCCAGGAGAGTGTAACTAGTCTCACTTCGAACTTGCTAGAGTTCTCGAGAGGAAGGCTGACAGGAGTCCATGACCTTGACTGCCCAGTGCTTCCGCTCTGACGTAGCCCGTTGCTGTCAGGGCCTCGGTGCCTGCCTCCTCTCTGCCATCGGTGAGGCTGTCTTCAGGCCCCTTGGTATTTGGTTATCTTTTCTTTTAGTAAGAGTGACAGTATAACAGATAAGTTTGTACCCCAAACTTAGGCACCCTAATGGAAGAGTCAAAGCAGGGGAAAAGAAAGAAGAAGGGTAGTTCTCAAAACTTTCATCTAGCAAGTTCTCCGTCTCTTCCACAAAAATGTCCAGAGAGGATTATTTAACCCACAATTCACTTTACATTCAATATAACATCCTACTACCATGTTTGAAATTAAAAAGACCTCCCTATAATGTTTATGCTTAAAAATCATTAAAAGGACTTTATTCTCATTGTTTATTCTTAGTGAATGAGAGAGAATGAACTCTAGCAGCCTTCTCAGCCCAAAATCAGTTTTAGCATCAGTGATTTTTAAAAAAAGAGGAAAAATGGCATTGTTGTCATTTGCAACTTGCAGTTGAATAAAAGCACACATTTCAGGAGCTGACACCCACTGTACGCGGACTTCATGGGGTTGAAGGTGGACTATAAATGCAGCCATCTTAGAAAATGATGTTGACGACAATAACATCTTATGAATGCTGCACTGAATTAGCATGAATACCCCACAGAGGAAATTTCACATACAGTTGAGCAGAATTGGTGGTGTTTCATTCAGCAATTGCTTATTTGAATGACTTCTATGGACTGGCAGTGTTGTAAGAGTTGGGTGACTGTGGCGAGCCAGACAGGACCCTGCTCTAATGGAACTTGCATTCTTAAGTCATGCTGGGGTGGGGAGTGAGAGGTAATAAAACCGGGGTGTCAGTAGGTGGTGATACGTGCTAGGAAGTTTGATCTCAATTTTTTTTTCTCAATCTTATTACTTGTAGGCATCTTTGTGTGTAGAAAGCCAATGATGCGCAAATCTTTCATAGTCTTCGCTTTTCTTATTAGAAAAGAGAAGTGATTTATAGCAGAAGGCGAACCAAATACTTTCAAGTCTGAGAAATCTTTCTGTTTTATAAGGAGTCATTTCTGCACTTAAGAAAAGACACATTATGATTAGAATTGTGATGATTATGCACATTTTCTATAAGCTCAGAAGATACTAATATTCTGTTTCAGTTTCGCTGGAAAAAAGAAAGCTTTATATTTTCTGATCTTTGTCCAATGGTTTTACTATTAATTTTTTTCAACAAAATTTATTGAGTGCTTACTGTGTGTCAAGCACTTTTTCTGAGTACTTTGAACACAGTAGTAATTGAAAGAGACAGTATTCTCATCAGACCTCACATTCCGTCGTCAGAGACTGTCAGCAAGCCAGGACATGTGGGCACAAATACAGTGAAGGGATGGAAAGCAGAGGTGGAATGACATGAGGCAGTGGGATGAATCGTGGAGCTAGCGATCAGGAAAAAGCCCTCTGGTCAAGAGCGCTGCGTGCAGAGACTTGAGCAAAGTAAAGGAGAGAGACCTTGTGGATGACTGAAGGGAGGAGTGAGAGCCAGATGTGGCCACGGCTGTGTGAGGAGCAGCAGGGCCAGGTCAGGAGCCCTAGAGAGAGGTGGAGTCAGAGAGGTGACTGTGTCCAGAGCATGCCTGTGCTTGAGGCCCGCATGTGGCCCTACGTTGTGTCCTCTGAGACAAGGGACATCTCTAGAAGATTCTGAATAGGGGGTTGGCAGAAACGCATTCTTTTGTACTTAGGCAAAAATATTAATATTTTAGCTGCAAAGATAAAAAAAGAGGGAAAATGGCATTATTGCTGTCATTTGCAACTTTCATTTAAATAAAGGCATACATTTCAGGAATTAACACTCCTGTAAGTTTATTTCATGAACCAAAGGACAACCTAAGGGGTTGAAGGTTATATTGTAGATGTAACAATCTTAGCAAATGATTTTGACAACAATAATGTCTTCATTCATTAAAAAGACATTGAATTAGCATGGATGCCCCACAGAGGAAATTTTCTATGGAAGGGAACAGAATTCAGTAATTGTTTTCTGTAGCAATTCCTCGCTGAGTGTCTGCTCTGTGTCAGGCAAAAAGATGCAATTCATCTGCTCAAATTGTCCCAGATTTTTCTAACTGCCTTTTTTTGTGCTTTTAATATGATTACATTTCACTTTGATTTCTTAACTCAAAGGATAGCTTCCTTATACTATGAAGTATGATACGTATTATATATACTATGAGGTACAAAATACACATTTTCATATTACTAGTATATATGCATTTGTAATTCGATTAATATACACAAAATGATAGAAATGTAACACGTTTTTATTTAATTCATTTATTTAAAATCCGTTTTTCTTAATTCCAGTGGTATTCCTATTTATGTATTGTTCTGTTCTAATTCATAGTGAATATTTCTTCTTTAACAATCAAAAGATTAAAAACACTGCACAATATAACACCAATAAAAATGGAAATAACTCGTATAAAATATGAGAGAAGTAGAAGCCTAGACTCTCAGCAATGTAACAGTTTATTTTACTTGAACCTCAAGGATTCCCCACAATAATAGCCTCAGTCTTGAAGAATTGAAAATTATAATATTTATCTGTGAGTCAAGATGGAGCCCACTAAAGATAGTTGACTTCATATAGAATTAAGGTTCTGCCCAGTGATATAACCAAAGTGCAAGTAACTATGCAGTTTAGAATACTGGTAGGAGTGAATGACATGGTTGTCCCTTGGATTCTAAGTTTTATCTGTATCTGGACCAGAGTTAAAGAGGCAGAAGAAAGTCAGCGGCATTACAGGATATGCCTGGTCATGGGATCTCTCAGTTCACCTTTAGAAGTGGCACCATTTTAGTGATGTAACTGACATGAGGTGTGTTCTGTAAATGTTTGTTGAATAAAGTGAGTGATAAGGTCTAGGAATGGCTTAAGATGAATGGGTGGCTGTCACTTCAGATGAGGTGGTAAGGAAATGAGAATCAAATTTAAATAAAATCTGAACGATTTGGAAATGAATGTGCCAAATTAACTCTGTAATGTGATATATTAGTTGATATATCTGCATGATATTAACATTAAATTATAAAGACATGTCACAGTGATGTGAGAAGAAGCAGCACTGCTTTTACTTTTAGCCAATGACTTAAAGTTGATTTTTGGAGTCAAGTTATACAGAATGTAACTGCATTAGATTAGCCTCATTTATCTTCCTCTTTCTTTAAGAATGTCCTGCCTGTCCAGAAGGCAGCTTCGCGAACTCTCTGCATTTTCCTACGTTATAATCGTAAACAAGACCAGAGACACGAGGTCATTCAAAAATTAATTGAACGTAAGTCTTTAATGTTGATAAAAGAAGATAGATAAATTGCGTGGTGTTAGATCTGACTCATTTTGCCATGAATAATTAGGCTAATATCATCTAGAGTTGTTTGTTTTTTTATATTTTAGTTTTGTAGGTTAAATTTTTGGGTTTGTTTCAGGAATCTTTATGTCAGGGCCAGCTCCGTGATGAGTGAAAGTAATAATTACTCTTAATCATTTTTGTGTGAATTTCTATTCTTGAGAAATTAAAATATGCATACTTACGTTGAAAGACTAGTTCTACTCTGATGAAATTGAGTTTGGAACTAGAATATAAGTAGACCATGAATTTAATCATTTATTTTGCGTTCCTGTTTTAAATAGTAAAAGAAAAAAGTGAGTTTTTTTTCCCCTGAATAGTTGACAGTACATCTGAATATGAAATTGGTGAGTCGAGGCAGTTTAAATGTCTTAAAAATTAAGTTAGTGATGAATCTACACAGATCTAGAAATAGTCAATAGAGGTAAAGCTTAAATTCTTAAGAGCATTTTATTTCACGAAGACTTTCAAGGGAAGGATGAGAAATGAACAGAGGCATTGTCCGATGAGGAGCACTGGGGAAGCAGGAAGAGGAATTGATCAGAACAGGGTACTCAGATATCATCAGTAAAAAGAAAAAAAAGAGCAGGGGTTCTGCAATGGAAAATAATTAAGGCAATTAACAGAACCAAATTTATTTGTGTAGAAAGCCAATAATGCGCAAATCTTTCATAGTCTTAGCTTTTCTTATTAGAAAAGAGAAGTGATTTACAGCAGAAGGCGAACCAAATACCTTCAAGTCTGAGAAATTTTTCTCTTTTATAAGGAGTCATTTCTGCACTTAAGAAAAGACACATTATGATTAGAATTGTGATGATTATGGCACATTTTCTATAAGCTCAGAAGATACTAATATTCTGTTTCAATTTCGCTGGAAAAAAGAAAGCTTTATATTTTCCGATCTTTGTCCAATGGTTTTACTATTAATTTTTTCAACAAAATTTATTGAGTGCTTACTGTGTGTCAAGCACTTTTTCTGAGTACTTTGAACACAGTAGTAATTGAAAGAGACAGGATTCTCATCAGACCTCACATTCCAGGTGTAAACATCTTTCGTTAAATAGTTAATTCTAGAAATAGTGGCACACATCTGCATATACTTAGTGAATTTGTTAGTTGCTGTATACTTGCTTGGACCACAACGTCTTCATGTTTTCATTAAACTTTGTTGTTCAAAATAGGTAATGGGATTTTTTGATTATTGGAGTTTCCACTTTAATCGTAGATTGCCATTAAAAAAATGAGAGTTGAAAAAATTCCATTCAAGAAAAACTATGCTCAGCATACTGTAATCTTTAATTTTTTATTCTATTTTAATTGAGTTGATAGGACCTCATGTTTGGAACAAGTTTTATTTTGGTAAAAGATCTTATATAGTTTTAAATATTAAGAATTTGGTTTTTGAGCATTTATGTAATAGAGAAAACTAGCCTTAAGTATTGATCTTAATTATTGTCAATAAAGCTGTGTTTTTATATGGCTTTATCTACTTCAAATAATTTGTTTTAAGGCACTGAGAGAAAGAGAATGGTTAATTTGGTCATTAAAAGATGCTGCATTTGAGACCTGCATTTGAAATCTAACTCTGCAGCTACTAGCTCTGTAACTTTAACCTGTCTGAATTGCATTGTTTTTTGTTTTTGTTTTGTTTTTCATATTTTAGGAGAAATAAGTGTCTGCTTGTCCCATAATTGCTTCTCAAGATTAAATGTATAAAGTATCTCATAATGAATGATGATAATTCATTGCTTAATAAATGCGTATGGAATTGAATATATTGCTAGTATATTTTTTTCTGGTTTTTGAAGGCTCAGTAATTTGGGAGCTCTAATTTGGGAATCTATGATATGTTTTTTCCTTTATTCTCTTATATTTGCTAAATTATGGGTATGAAGAAACTTGTCATGATTTTATGTCTCATTGTGTCATGTAAGAAATATTAAACTTATGATCATTTTATATTTGTTTATTTCTAGAACTGGGCCAAGGAAAAAGTTATTGGAATAGACTTCGATTTTTGGATACCTGTGAATTTATTATAGAGATCTTTTCCAAATCATTTTTCTGTAAATATTTCTTTCTACCTGCTATTGAGCTGACACATGACCCAGTGGCAAATGTGAGGTATGGTATTGCGCCAAGGAAAATGTGAAAACAAATTATTTTTTATGTCTCTGCTGTCATAAACAAATGCAAACTCTTCGTCCATTAAAAAAAAAACGAAGAATTTATACTTGCTTAAAATTATTTGTCGTCTTAGTTGAGGAGCACTATTAGGACTTAGAAACCAGTCTTTCATTTACTGGGGGAGCAAACTGGCTTCTCCGGCTACTGGGTACACAGTGGCACCGCAAAAAGGCCGAGCAGATATGATTCATAGATCTATCTTCCAAGACTCGATAAAAATTGTTTAAGTCTGCCTGGAGCGCATCTGCCCATTTCCAGGACCCAGTTTAGTTAGAGATGTAGGGGTGCTTTGAAATTGCTTTTTTTCTTTGTCTTTTCCTATCCAGCTGCCTCACCTTTTAGAAATTCAGTAAATTTTAATGGAGTCGATTAACTGTTAAATTCGATGAAACGCTTGCTTGAAAATTGAAAAAAAAAGAATACATGTATTTTGCTGTTTTTTTTCTCAAATAAGCATTTTAATTTAATTTATTTTTATTGTGGTAAAATACCTATAATAGAAAGTTTACCACTTAACCATAAGTGAACAGTTGAGGGGTGGTAAGTACACAGACACAATTCCTCGAGACTTTAGCATTTCACAACGGGGTGAAGAGAATTTTCAACCCTCAGACATAGCTTTCTGTGCTCTATGCCACCTTCTGTCTCTGTTCTGAACCTCTGAACTCATATCAGTCGATACACAGTCAAAACCACTCGTTCTCTGAGCAGCGCTCCAGAGCCTCTGCTGAATTTTCATGTTAGTCACTCAGTTTTCGCTGTGACATGTGTGCACCTTCTACAAACAACCGACACATGTTGTCGGCAGCACGTAGCCTGTAATGGAGAATAATTCTCAGGAAGAGCTGGCAAAAGACTAAACATAGACTGATACGTGCTGGTGTTGAGAGAAAACATACTAACAAGGATTGTCCAAAGATAGTGAGACCTTTAACCTAAGATTTTTATGAGTGTTCTTTAAGGGGAACAAGTGTAAAGATTGGTTTTGGCAGCGTCTTTTCAGTGTGAGAAAAGCAGAAAGCTGAACTCCACTGGTTTCATGTTTTGTGCATTTCGTCTGTGTTGTATCAATGAGCGGTGAGGGCTCCTTGATTTGAGATTTAGAGAACGTTTAAAGAACCTGTGGATAAATCGTGGGAATTTAACTCTTGCTAAATAAGCAGTGTATCTAACCAGGTTGCTAACATTTTGCAAACTGAACGTGCAGTTCTAGAAAAGCAGCTTTCAGTGTGATGAATATTCATTAAGCCGTTATCAAAACTTGCTTTGTTTTTATTTTTGATGGCATTAGGCAAGTTCTTTAGAAGCACGAAGAGACAGAGACTCTCTTGGTGAACCCTTGTCTTGATGGACAAGGGTTGTGGGACAGAGAGGTTAGGAGGAGAGTGTCTGGAGCTGATTTCCAGCTCTACATCAGCTGTGTGTCTTTGGGCAAGTTACAAGACCTCTCTGTGCATTGATTTCCTTAGCGCCTTACCCAGAGGACGGTGTTAGGAATAAATACTTGAGATGATAAATACAAGAATTCAGTTTACCAAAAAGGTGTGATCCCTGTCTCAAAACCCATATTAATCTCATGGACCCATTGAGATAAATCACTGCCATCATTCGTGTAGCTTCTGAGCGAATGTTCTCTAGACCTGCCTTAGGTTGTAAGAATGAAGCATGTGTTCACTGTTACTTGTTTTTCTTTGTCCATAAGTGAATGTTTAAAAATTTAAATGCACTGAATCTAGATAATATTAAGCCTAGAAAAAGACTATTGGTATCCATAGGGACCTTCTCAACTGCCAGAAAGGAAAAAAAAAATCAGGGGAAACTGGGACCTTTTATTTCAAGAAAGCATAACCAGGCCCAGCACTGTCTGTGCTCTGAATGAGTGTAGGACCCCTGGAGCTATTTACAGAGCCGAAAGTTCTAGAGAAGTTGCTGCTTTTCCGTTTTGATTGAATACAAAGAAAATTTTGTTGCTTGTGAAGAATGCTAGGAAGACTCCGCTGAGAGGGCGCCCTGGAATCCCTCGGAGTAAGACTTAGCTGTCTCAAGTCTGACCCAGAAACAATAACATCTGGGACGCACTCAACTGAATGATGACAGCCATCTAACATCCCTCTCTTAAATTCCCCCAGAAAAGAAGTCGTTTTAACTTAGCAAAGCAGAACGACTTCCTTCTAGATAGGTTCTGTGCTTGCCTGGGTTTCCTCTCATCTCTCTGTCATTCTTGCTTCCCCATCAGCCCAGTCTAGTTGATGGTATGCTGTGGAGTCTGTTGTTTTCTCTCTCCTATGCCTACACTTACTGCCTTGGTGATGTCCCGTCTCATGGTTTACGTGTCATCTGTATGCTCAGATTCCTGTCTGTCTCCACCATAGACATCATTCTGCAGTACAGACTCATTGGGTCAGCTGCCCAGCCTTTCCAGCAAATGGCTAATAGACACCTCAGATTTACTCTGTCCAAATCAGATCCCTCTCCTCTTCATCTGTGTATGTGTCTTCTGTCATCTCCAGCTCAGTAAATAATCATTTCACCTTACTCAGATCAAACCTTTACTGTATCTCCAGCTCAGTAAATAATCATTTCACCTTACTCAGGTCAAACCTTTACTGTATCTCCAGCTCCTCAGCATCTCCTGCTGCTGACCACGCCTGCCAGGAATCCAACTGCTTTTCCCAACCAGAACTGCGACTGTTATGGTTCAAGCTGCCATGACCCTTGCCTGAATTACTGTGATAGCCCGCCCTGTTGGTTCACTTCTGTCCTGTCCCACCTAACGTCTAACCTCCACGCTGCAGTCAGATGATTCCTGCAAAATGTTAAGTCCGATCATTTCACTCCTGTGCAGAGCTCTCTCGTGGCTTCTCATGGCTCTCAGCGTATGAGCCAGTCTCCAGACAGGGCTCTACCAGGCCCTGGATGCACTGGCCCTCGGTTGCTGCTCTGAGTTCTCTGCTATCTGTAGCCACTCGCCTAAATGGAGGCAGCACCTGAGGCCTGCTCCTCTGTGGGGCATTACTGCTATTCCTGCAGCTGCAGTCTACTCTCTGTGTGGTCTCCTGGCCCAGTCCCACATGCTCGTTCATTCTTTTAATTGGTCTTAATTGATCTTGTTGAAGGAGTATTATTGCATTATAACATCAGCTAGGTTTATGGTCTGCATGGTAGTAGATTGACATCTGTATATAATACAGTAAGTTCACTATTTCCTTTTGTCCTCGAGTAGCCACTTGATCCCCATCACCCCATTTGGCCCCCACTCTGTCCCCATCTCTTCCTGCACCCACTGTTTTGCTTTTTGGGGTGTGTGTGTGTGTGTGTTTGGCTAAACATCTGTTGTTTAATTTAGTTCATTTTAAAAGTATTTTTGTTTAATTCATTCGTTGGCTTGCCACCTCTGTATCCCACATATGAATGATTTCACATGATGTCTGTCTTTCTCCATCTGACTTTGGATCTGTGCTTAAGTGTCACCTTTTCAGTGGAACTGTCACTGAAATGCTCTCTGACTACCTTTAAAATTATAATTTCTCCTGAGACACCCTGGTCTTCTCTCCTCTCGACAGATTTTTCTCTACAGATTTGAATGATCTGACACCATTTTACTTGTTTATTCTCTCTTCCTCCTCCCAGGCTAGGTTGTAAACTCTAAGGAACAGAGCGTTGTGTTGGGTTCATCACTGCTGTCTCTCAACACCCAGAATAAGGAATGCTTGACTTACAATAGTCAGCTCTCCATGAACATGCGTTGCATAATAAATAAGCCCCTTGGCTATTTAAGGCTTGAATTTTCTTTGTTTTATGTTACTATGATTATGAGTTATCTGTTCACTCAAAAGTAAATACTGTTTAATTTTACTATAGAATGAAACTTTGCTACTTGTTACCTAAAGTGAAGTCTACTCTGAAGATTCCTGCAGATAAGCATTTACTTCAGCAGTTAGAAATGTGTGTGAGAAAACTTCTGTGTCAAGAAAAAGACAAAGATGTTCTGGCTATTGTAAAAAGAGTAAGTATCACTCTTGCATTTACATTTCTTGCATTAAGACAGTTTCTATCGCATCTTCACTATTTTAGCTTGATGGGAGAGCAGTATGCTAAAATATTTATATCCTAGCTAAGAAGAAAGAATTATGACTGATTTAGATGATGTATGCTCTAACGGGATATGAAAGTTCTAGAAGGAGGATGGGCATATCAGACAGTAAACTACTATTGCCAGTAGTATAAGCTCCACGAGAGAGTCTGGCATATTTTAACTGCTTGATAAACACTGTTCAGCTTTCTTTTAACAATTAAAATCCAGGAAAACTTCGTTGTTAAGATTGAGGATGTCAACAATTGATAGAAACCTAGTCTTTGAAGGACCCTCAGTGTTCACCCAGGCTGTTTGACTCACTCTGGAGCTAGAAATATTGAGCGTCTCAAGGTCATCTTAGCAAGTGACAGAGCGAGGAATAGAATGTAGGTCTCCGAGCCCGGCATGCACTGTTTTCAGTAGTGACACTGTGCTACATGGTTTTGTCTTGTTTCAGTGTGTGATCTGATGATGGGACTTGCTTGGGAATGCTGGAAACCTAAAATAAATGAAAATTTGGGATAGTAAAGCCAAATCTTGTCTTTACAGTTGTCAAAACTTTTGGCTCAATATGTAACTGACATTTATATTAGATTAACTAATAGTGAAGGTGTTCACTTTTATAATCTGAATGGACTTCAGCATACACATTTATTTGGAACTAGAGAAATCATTAATGTCTTAAATAATGGAGCATTGATGGAGAGGAAATAAAACAGAATCCCTCGATTCTTTTATTTATTTGTTTTTGTTCTAGACATCACTACCAGATGTTGCATGAGGAACTTTTTAATGAAGTAATTTGATAACTTAAGTATTAATTAGTGTAATTTTATTTTACTGGAGTATGAATTCCTCTTATCAAATGAACTAATCAGAATTACTCAAATTTTGGATATTCATCTAAATGTAAAAAATATTTATATATAATTTGTTTCTACCAGATATTTGTCTTTATCATTTAATCACAGAAGTATAAACAGTGGATTAAGTTGTCAGAATAATAAACATAAGAGGGTTAATCACTTTTCTGAAAGTGTTTTTTTAGCTTGAGATAATGCAGCTACTCCATTAATAGGTATAACCACGATGTAATGAACTAATGGTTCATTCCTTGTCGGTCTCCAGTGTGTTATTCTGGACTATTGCTCTTGTTTCACCTGAAGTCAGTATGTCCATTGAAAATTCCATGGTTTAATGTTTGTCACACTGAGGGATTGGTTTGGGAAGCTCTTAGGGAAAAAAAATAGCATAGTTTAGTTAATTTTGTAATATGGGAAATAATCTTATTAAAAGGGATATTTCATAGCATGACTATTAAATTTTTCATAAATTGCAGCAAAATGATAGCATCAAAAAATACATTGACAATGAATGACTAGATTTGGCATATGAATGTGTAAATATACCTTATTTTGGCCAAGAGCAGTGTCAGTAGAGAAGCTCAACCCTTGGTCAGAGACAGAGCCCTGAGCAGAGGAAGCGCTGTGTGGGGTCACTCAGTTCAGGCTCATGTAACACTAAGTTTAGAGAATACTTCAAAGCAAAGTCTTTTCTTTTTTCCTTTTTTGTAAAGGAAAGGTGCAGGCAGGAATGAGGTGAGTAGGCAGGCAGGTAGGATGAGCGAATCAGAAGAAGCACTTTATTTTATTTAGTTGCTTGTCCTGATCGTTCCCAGCCCCGGAATGCGAGCCCAGGTCGTTGGGAGGGCTGTGGACCGTGCCAGCAGGAGGTGTGGATCAAAACGCTGCTCTACCAGGGTGCCCCCCAACTTTTTATTTAATTCAAAAAGTACATTTCTGAAAACCCAGAAGAGAGTGCCAATGGGAGTTTTTAGAAATTAATTAAATTGCATCTATTTTTTATTTAAAACATTCATTTAGATTTGCTCTTCAAAGGTTGAAAACTTCCACATGTTTAAGTGGATCTTAGCATTAATCTATAGAGGCTGATTAAAAATGCAGTGAAGAACTGGGAAGAGCTTTAGAGGTTTTGTAATTTAGATTTCTCCACAGTGCAGGCGTCTCCTCTTTGAACCATCCTCTGGAATAGGGTCTCTTTGAGAGGTGACTAGTCGAGTTATTACTTGGAATAATTTTTAAACTTTCCTCACAGACCGTGTTAGAACTGGACAGAATGGAAATGTCTATGGATGCGGTACGTACTCTCTCTTGGACTTTGATTGAAAGAAATGCTTAAAACTTGGCAGACGTTCATCAATATTGTGTATTTTCATTTTAAACTCCACAGTTTCAGAAAAAGTTTTATGAGAAAGATTTGTTAGATCAAGAGAAAGAAAGAGAAGAACTGCTTCTTTTGGAAATGGTATGTTTTCCCACACAGATGTGTTTCTCTTCTGACCACTCACTGTGCTTGGTTATTAAACTTAAGAATTTCTTTTCCTTTCATACGCCGTTTTCCCTTCCTAGATGATCAAGGAGAGTATTGATTGTTTGAAATTTGTTCTTTCGTGTACTAGAAGGAAAGCTGCATTTGAGAACTTAAAAAAAAATGCCAAATGACTATTGAAATGTAATCGGTGTGCAGTAAGCTGCAGATGTTTGACGTGGCCAGCCACAATGAAAATACCATGCATTTTCTTCCCATTGAATGCTTCCTCATGCCCTGTTGTGACCTGTATCTTCTGCTGCAGTCCCCAGCGGACCCTGATCTAGTTTCTGTCACCATCATAGACTTTACATTTCCATCTTTGAGTGCAGCACATTTCTTCCTATTCAGTGATTGTGCCTCTTCTTTTTCTTGTCCTATCGCAAGATCCAAGACCTTAAGTTAGTAAAAGACCTGCAGCTGAACAGAAGTGATACAAATGGGCATGCTTGTCTTTTCACTGCTCTGAGGGGAAACCAGTTTCATCTTTCATCTCTCACCCTTAGGTGTGATACCAATAGGCTTTATATAGATGCCCATATCAGTCCGAGGGAGCTTCTTCCTGTGTCTAGTCTTCTGAGAATTTTTGTGAATAATTCCTTTTGTCAAATGTTTTTTCTGTTTACTAGAAAAGCTATTTGTTTTTTTCTCTTCCATTTTGTTAGTCTGCTTCATTATCTTGATTTTTCAAATGGTAAACCAATCTTGTATTTTCAGAATAAACTTTTGGTAAAGATAGATTATCGTTTCCTCTGTTGTTGGATTCTTGGCTAATATTTTAAAAAGGAATTTTGTATTTGTTTATTTTAGATCCATAGTGAAATGGTTCTATAATTTCCTTTTTTCATAAAGAATTATAAAATTTGATATTAGAGTCATTCGAATCTCATAAACTTCCTCTATTTTCTGACAAAGTTTGTATAACATTGGCTTTATTTATTCCTTAAGTGTGGTATAGAATTCTTTAATGAAACTATCTAGACCTAAAATTTTCACTTGTAGAGGAGTTTGGTAGTTGATTCAATTTCATTAATGGATAAAAATGATTTTGATTTTCTGTTTCTTTTTTTTCATGATAAGAAAATTAATTGATTTTGTATTTCTTCTCTTGTCAGTTTGGTAAGTTGCATTTATTATTATTTTTTCAAAAAGCTTGCCCATATCCTCTAAGCTGACAAAGTTGTACATAATATTCTGTAATCCTTCTAGTGTCCGTGAGAACTATGATATAGCCCTGCTTTGGTCTTCTCTTTGTGATTGATAGTCCCGCTCTTCTGTTGTTTGGATTTTTTTTCTCTATAGATTATGGTATACAAACCTAAACTACCTTTACAGTTTACTTGCTGTCCATTTGCTGTACCACTTCACTTATCTAATATCACAATGATATTAGAACCTTTTACTCACTTCATACCATTCTTTATATTATAGTTATCGTGAGAATTACATCTGCATTAGAAGTCCCACCAATGTTATGATTTTTGCTTTAAGTCGTTAGTTTTTTGAGGACATAAATCTGCGTTTATTCCAATTTATCTCACCTAGTACCCTCATTTGTTGCTTAGGATCCAGATTTCTCTGTTTGTTTGTTTTTTCTCCTTTCAGCCTGAAGAATTTTTTTACGAGTTCCTGGATTGTGGGTTTTCTGGCAACAAACTCCCTTAGTTTTCTTTTATTTAAAATGTCACTTTTATCATCAATCCTAGAGGATGCTTTCATTGGATATAGAATTCTGGGTTGGCAGCCTTTTTCTTACTATAAAACGGTGTGTCTGTCTGTCTTCTCATCTCTGTAACATCTGAGGAAATAGTTGCTCTTGAATTATTCTTCTGCACCTAACATTTTCCCTGGCTGCTTTCTAGATTTTTAGTCTTTTGTTTTTAGCAGTTTACTTTTCATATGTGTAGGCATGATTTACTTTGAATTTATCCTGTTTTATTTGCTGAGCTGCCCAAATCTGTCAGTATTTATCTTTTCACAAAATTGTAAAGGGTTGAATCATTGTTTAAACATGCATTTTGTTCCACTTGTCTGTTTCTAGGTCTGCAGTTACACAGATGTTAGACCTTTTGCTATTGCCCCAAAGTTCATAAGACTTTGTTCTTGTTTTTCTTTTTAATTTTGAACTCTGCACCACTCAGAGAGAAAGCATGATCCCTCCTAATACATCTTCAGAGTCACCACCCCTTTTCCTGTTCTCTCCATTTAGGTACTGATCCTATCCAGTGAATTTTTTATTTCCAGTGTTATATCTTTAGTTCTAAAATTTTTACATTTTTTTCTTTCTTTGCTGTGAGATTAAAAATTTGAGTAGAAATCCTTTGAAATGCATTGCATTATTTCAGTGGTCTTTCAAGACTGATTGGTAGTATAGAAGCTATAGAGAATAAGCAGACTCTCTTTCAGGGCTGAGTGACCTAAATCCAAGACAAAAGTCAGACAATAGAAAGAGACCCACATATGATCCTAATATTGGAGCTAGCAGACAGGCTAAGATAGCTATGATAAATAAGAGCAAGATAACAGAGGAAAAGATGAAAAAATGGTAACTCTCCTATTAAGCTCACTTGATATTTTATTTTTCCCTTTTAGAATTTCCATCTGCTTTTTAAATGCATTCTAAGTCTATGTGGAACATTTTTAGCTTGTCTATTTTCTTCATCTTTTGTTTTATATGTGTGTGTTCCCCTGTTGGTGAGTATAGCAGTCCAGACATGTCAGTTATGCCAGGTTTGTTTAGAACCTGATATGCTTGTTGAATTTCTTGAATATTTGTTTAATTGAGATAATGGGCTCTTGGGTTTTGTAACATTTTATTTCTTGGTCTGAGAATTGGTTATAGAGGTGTTTTTCCTTTAGGAGAAATCATTAAGCTGTACACTTTTAGTTTGTGTACTTTATGTATGTTATGAAACATATAAAAATACTCAAAAGACCATTTCCTTTTTTTCACTCTTGTTAAAGAAAAATATTTGCCAGAAATGGAAATAACCACTCATAAAAAATATTTTGCTGATAAGATGTCTTCCAAAATCTCTAGAATGTCTTCTAGAAAATAAAAGCTCATTACAACAATGATATCAAACTCATTGTTTTTGCTTGACAAACCCTCCAAGGGTGCAATTCTGAAGATGTTGAAAGAACACAAATCTGGATGAACCTTGATTTCTTTAGACACTAATTTGGAAAATAATACACCTTATAGGCATTTTGATTACTATATCTGTAATTTCTTCTTGGAATTATTTTCTAAATATATTTATGCTTGCCTTTAATGCTAAGATACCATTTTGATAACAGGAACAATTAGAGAAAGAGAAGCAACAGAGTGATGGGAGGCCCATGAGTGATAAAACCTTTGAAAAGAAACGTAAGTGTAAGGGAGAGGGTGAACGGAGAGTCAATAAAGGGGATTAATTGTGTAGTGAAGGAAAAATTGCAGTGGTGGTGATTTTACTGTGTTATGTATAGATGTGGATTTACTGTGATGTATGCCTTAAACCTACTTGATGTTATACTGCAATATCCCTTCAATAAAATCAATTAAAAATTCAAAAGAAAAGAAATGTGAGTGGTTTTCCTACATCGTCACCACTCAGTTAGCATCCTGTGTAGCATCCTGGCATTGTGAAACACCATGTTTTTTTTTTTAAAGGACAGGTACAGGTAGGAGTGAAGGTGAGTAGCCAATCAGGAAGGAAGGAAGAGAGAAGAGGAGAAAGAACTTTATTTCATTTTAGTTGTTCACATTTCTTGTTCACCCTGGCACCCCAGGTCTTGAACCCTGGATCTTGGGATGTATGTGGGACTACTCCCAGGTGTACTAGACCACTAGGCCACCAGGGCGTACCCCGTGTTGAGTTTTAATTTGGACATTGAAAATTGCTTCCCTTTCATTTTGTTGAGTTGTTTTCAAAAATTGGCTGCTAATGTGGTACAAATTTAAAGGAGATCTATGTGGAGGTTCAGAATTTTCAAAGGAAAGCTTATATTTGATGCAACAATTAAAATTGTGAAGTTGATCACTGAATCAACTGAAATTAAATATGTAATATGTAACGTAAGACTATTTGGGAAAGGAGGCTACTGCTAGAGATAGTCATGTTCTCTGTATGTTTGTGGAGAGCACAAAGAACTTAGCAGAAATTACTGAAGGTAAACTGAGTTTATTTTAGGTAGAGACATGAAGACACCAACGGCTCTGCCCAAGAGTGCCCCCGTTTCTGTTCCTGGACCTTCCGCCACCGCATCGACAAGTAGGAAATGACTTCTCCTTGTCTTGCCCTCTTTCCTTTCATAAAAATGAATTCCAGGGGAAATCATTCTTATCAGTCAAGAGATATTAGAGCCCTTTTCTCTATCAAAAAGCCTTTATGTCAGTTGTTTTGATATTTCTTACGGGCAGTGGGGTAAAGAAACCCTCCACTCAACTCCAACTAAGGAAAGTTACATTGGACCGTCACTGGGAATGGAGACAGAGGGCCAGGGAGAAGGGTTGGTAGCGAAGGGTGAACTGAACACTTCCATTTTCCTTCTTGTTACTCTAGGCAAAGAAATCAAGAAGTCCAAACTGATACGAAGTCAGTCTTTTAATAATCAAGCTTTCCATGCAAAATATGGCAACTTAGACAAGTGTACCAGGTATGATCTGTCAGCCATTCATAGTTTAACGTAATTTTTATTTTATGCTCACGTATCTGTGAAAATTTTACATTATTCTGAAAGTCAGGATTAATTTTGAGTTTTTTTAATATGTTAATAATTTGTAAGTTTTCTTCTATAAGGATTGATTTAGAAACTAGTGGTCTACCAATTGGCATAAGAATATCCTGGTGTCTTGGCTCTTGAGGAGACGACTGCCCTGGTGCCCTGTAATCACAAGATGGACTTGATTTGTCATTTTATATCACACATGCCACTCAGCTTCGAAATGGGGTGGATATATCCTGGTGGTTAAATCAATGTGCAGCTCCATTTGCTATTCACTTTGTTTCTGTCTGTGAGAAGCCACTGCCATGTTTCCATGTTAAAGTGATCACGGAGGTGTTTTCCTGACGATGGAGGGCATGTCTGCTTTTTCCTTTGGTGCAGAAGACAAAATAAGGAATCAGCATAAATTAAATGCGCATGATTTTTCACATTGTCGTGCATATATAGTATATAACAGCTGTGTCAATTGAGAGGCAATATTTTGGAAAAAAAAGTATGATTCTCTCAAGAAAAATGACATGAAAAACAGGTTTTTCTTCTATTAAAGGTTTATTTTGCATTTTGGTTATTTTGCTGGATGTGATCGTAGAAGTATCTAAACTTTCTGGTTGGCACCACTGTGGTGACCATGAAGTAGACAAGAAATTAGAAGTTATTTCTTACAGAATTTTGTCCATATTACCTACTGTCTGAACATCCACAGAAAAATCACTGCTTTTCTAATGAAGCAAAGTTGTAAGAAAATGCTTTTAAGTTATGAACAAAGTAATTGTTGTGAAGTGTGGAATAAAAAAAAATAAAAATAGTATACTTCATAAAAGGAGAGGAAAGCATTAAAAGAAAAAACGATTTGAAAAGACCAAGTGCTAGATGACTAGAATTGAAAGAAGCATGTTCTGATATTTTAAGCTAAATCATTTTCTTTTCTAGTAAAAG
The DNA here is from genome assembly GCA_004363575.1 of Solenodon paradoxus. NCBI lineage: Eukaryota > Metazoa > Chordata > Mammalia > Eulipotyphla > Solenodontidae > Solenodon > Solenodon paradoxus. Next base: position 98,747 of record RJWH01001979.1, on the reverse strand, counting down.
TTCTTCAGCAACATATGCAGCATCGGTCTCAGGGTTACCAAAGACTTCTGTGATTTCACTCGCTGGTAAGTAGAAGTCTGACCTCTTCTGAAAATCGCTGCATTTAGTAATATACGATTTTCCTTCAGTAACCTGTTTATTTCTAGAGCATTTTTCCTAAATGTATCTCTTTAGCAAATAAGTGAGAAATTAAGCTTTGCTCTAACAATTGAGAAATAAGTTAATTTTGTTTTCAGTCTGTCAATACCCAGAGCTCAATACTTTGGAAAGAAAAAGGACAAAATCATAGGGCGGATTTTTACCATAGTCTAATGACTGCTAAGGCATAGAATAAGTTTTGTAATAATTTTCAGGAAGTTAAAAAGTGTGGATTATATGCAGCTAGCTATTTATAATATGTATTTAAACCTTTATACCAGGAGTCAGGAAGCCTTTTCTATAAAGAGCTAGATAGTAAATACTTTAAACTTTACTGGCCAAATTGGCTTTTGTCACAATTCTCCACTCTACTGGTATGTAAAGCTAGGTGTAGATGATACATAATGGTTGTGTCTCAATAAAACTTTATTTATAAAAATAGGGGCAGAATTTGGCCCACAGGGTATAGGTTGCTAACCTATAGCTTATGTAATAAAATGTAAAATTATTCAATGAATAAAGGAGACTTTTGCTAAAAATTCCTACTTTTTGCCTAGGAAGTATTGGAAGAATATTATAGTATTGATTTATGGTATATTTTTAATGCAGATAATAGCAAATCACTTCAAAGGTTTGAAATTTTTCAAAGCTTAGCTACATTTCCTTTTGAGTATTCTGTCTTCTTACCTCTTACTGTATTCATTTTATTCTCGTAAAGGCACATATACAGTCATTGATTGTTTTGTAAACAGTATGCTTTTATTTACTAGAGCAGAAGATCTTTCTACTATGAAATTATTGACATTCATGTACACAGTATATTCTACAAGGTAGACTATGAATATCATCAGAAACAGAAAATTTGAGAACAGAAAGTTGTTGAACTAAAGTTATCAGCATTTCCTAAAATTAGGGCTATAAATAATAAAACTGTTGATTTTATCTCAGCAAGCAGTAAATTCTTTAGGAGGCACAAAGGAAATATTCAGAGTTTGAGAACTTTATTTACTATACAGAGTGCCTTTAAAAAGTGTCAATGTGTATAGAAAGTTAGTATGAATGAGCTCACTTGGAATGAATGGTACAAATGATTATAGATATTCATAATGGGCTCTTCAAATTTGCATGGACCCCATCTGACCTGTTGAAGATGACATCCCCCAAACCACCAATTAGCATATTTAAAGTTTTAATTATGCATGTTAACTTCCTCAGTTTTGACTTTGCCAGTTTTTCAGTCACCTTGAAATTGAATAATTATCTATTGATCTACAGATCCTAAAACTAAATAGCCTAAATCTTAAAGGCATTTATTTTATAAAAATAAATCTTTTATTAAAATATTTGAAAAATATTCTGTCTTAAGGGTTTAACATGATTTGGGGAGAGGGGTAGCTCCTAGGCTTTTTGAGTAGAAAATGTGTTTATATTATTGTTATTTATTGTATATATGACTGAGGAGATAGTCACTATGCAATTATCTATAAAGAGAAATGAAAGCAAACTATCTTTTAATCAGTATATTAGATGTTCACATAGGAAAGAGATTTTATTTCCTTATGGGACTTTAGGTGAGATTCAAGTTTGTATCAAAGCAAAAATGCATCCAACTGAATAGAAGAAAGATATTTGTCCATCACACCTCACAAAAAGGGTTAATATTCAAAGTATACAAAAAACTCACAAAACTCGACAACAACAAAAAACAGTCCAATTAAAAAATGGGCAGATGACCTTAATAGACACTTCTCTAAGGACGACTTACAAATGACCAACAGGTACATGAAAAGATGTTCTACTTCTCTTGTCATTAGAGAAATACAAATCAAAACAACAATGAGATACTATCTCATGCCAGTGAGAATGGGTATCATTCAAAATAAAGGAAACAAGTGCTGAAGAAGATGTGGAGTAAAGGGAACTCTTATATTCTTATGGTGAGAGTGTAATATGGTACAAGCATTTTGGAAAGCAATATGGAGATTGCACAAAGAATCGATAATGGAAATTCCATATGATCCTGTTATTCCTCTATTGAGTATTTACCCTAAAAACATAATGCATTTATTTTCAGAGATACAGGCACCCCCATGTTCACTGCAGCATTATTCATAATAGCCAAGAACTGGACACTACCTAAATGTCCATCAACAGATGAGTGGATAAAGAAGATGTGGTATATATCTGTTCATATATAGTGGAATACCACATGGCCATAAAGGGAGAAATCCTGCCATTTGTGGCAACATGGATGGACTCAGAATTATGCTAAGCGATATAAATCAGGAGGAGAAAGACATCATATAAAATCACTCATATGATGTGTATAGAGATAGAAAACGTATGAATGATCTTAAACAATAATAGACTTCAAGAAAAGAGTATGCCACTTGAGATAAACCTGAAGGGGGATGGACTTCTAGATGGTGACTAGCTAGGATGCACTTTTGGATCGCTCCTTACAGACACCGAAAAAAACAACAAAAAATCTTTTCCTGAGACAAACACCAAGAAACAACTGGCACCTCAGCTGGAGACAGAATAGCTGAAGACTATCGGTGGGTGAGGACACCCAATGTGGTTATGAGCTAAGCCACAGATTTGGATTTGGAACAGTTTAGGAGTCTCCGGACATGTAGTAGGGCAGAGGCTAGGGAATTTCAGGATCAGCTGAGGAGGCAGGGAGAGGTGGGTCCAGTGGGGCTGAGATGCAGAGCCATGGAGGGCTGACTTGGGAGGGGGTGAAAGGAGAGCCAGTGCATCGATGGGCACAGCCATAACTGGAAATCAGCCAAAGAAATTCCAAGCACAAACCACATCACACCAGAGCCTGGGGTCCACCGAGCAGAAACCCTGCCCACCGCATAGCCATCCACCGGAAATCTTGCCCATCAGATACCCCACCCCCTGGATTACTGTGAGAAGGCAGTCCTAAGCCTCTGCTACACACTAGCGCCACTAGTGGGTAGAGGTGAAACTGCAGCCTTGTTGCCATTCCTGGGCAAGTCAAACCTATGCAATGCCAGGAAAACTGAACCCTCAGAAATATTAACAGAATGCTGAATAGAGCAAAGGTGCAGAGAAATATACCTGACATGATGGATCTAATAAAAAACTTGAGAAAATCTGAATACAGCAGACATATGTAAATTACCTGATGATTAATTTAGGGTAACGGTGACTAACATACTCCTGGGAATCCAGAAATCTGTAGTGGCAGTAAACGAGAATGTCAGAAAACAAAGAGAAGAATTAAAGCAAGACATCAAAAAGGTAGGAGACACAATGTCTAAATTACAGAACTCAATAGAGGGGCTTAGCAATAGGATGGATGAAACTTCCATTAGAATTAGTGATCTGGAAAGTAGGATACAGGAACTCAAGCAAGCCAGCAAAGAGATAAAAAAAAATTGTAAAGAATCAAAGACAGCATTCGAGACCTCTGGGATAACAGCAAAAGGAACAACATTTACATCATAGGGGTCCCAGAGGAAGAGAGAGAAAAGGGGGCAGAAACCATATTTGAAGAAATAATAGATGAGAACTTCCCCAATCTGAAGAATGGACCATGCTTCCAGATCCAGGAAGTTCAAAGAGTTCCTAATAAAAGAAACTCAAAAAAGAAATACACCTAAACACATCGTCATCAAAATGTCAAAAATATAAGATAAAGAAAGACTATTAAAAGCAGCGAGAGAAAAATATGTCACATACAGAGGAGTCCCCATAAGATTGTTGGCGGACTTCTGAAAGGAAACTACAGGCCATAAGGGAATGGCATAATGTATTCAAAGTGCTGAAAGAAAAGGAGTTTCAACTTAGGATACTATATCCAGCAAGTTTATCATTATAACAGAAGGAATGATAAAAATCTTTTCTGATAAGCAAAAGTTAAAGGAGTACATCACCACAAAACCAGCTTTGCAAAAAGTATTAAAGGATGCTCTATAAAGCATGAAGAAATCACACAGAAAAACAGTATGACAGCAAATATTAAAAGTGGGAAGGAAGAGAAGGGAACAAAAATGTGGATAGTTAGAATGAGTGGAAGACGAATATGCTTTCAAATAAAATTAGGTAGTGAATATAGAACTGAATGCTAACTTCAGGGTAACCTCAAAATACATCCCCAGGGAGAAAGCGAAGAAGAAAATAAAAGGCAAAATCAATCAAACATAACCGTACCCATCCGACTTAAAAAGAGAAAGAGAACAAAGTCATCATCTGGAGCAACATACAAAAGACAAATTATAAAATGACACTGAGCAGCTGTATTATCAGTAATCACCCTAAACATTAATGGACTGAACTCGCCAGTCAAACGACACAGAGTGGCTGAATGGAATAAAAGCACAACCCAACCTTCTGCTGCACTCAGGAAACCCACCTTCTTCCAAAAGATAAACAAAGACTCAAAGTCAGTGGCTGGAAGACAATCCTACAGTCAAATGGCAACCACCAAAAAGCAGGAGCAGCTATACTCATATCAGATAAAACAGACTTCCATCTGAATTTATAGGGATATTGACCATTTCAGGAGGATGGCAGACTGTTAAGATTTTAAGTTCACCTCCTCCCCACAGGCACAAACAAAATACACCCATTTTGTTAATTATGACCTTTGAAAAGTAACAGGGAATTGTCCCTACCTCTGTGCTGAGAGCCTCACAGTCGTTATCAATGGCTCTAATAAACTTGAATCCTTTCCCTGACAAAAACAAAGAAAGAAAAAACTCTGAAGGTACGCTGGGCTTTTGACAGGTGGAGTTACGAATGGAACAGCATCCCATGCAGTATACTTCTCATAAACCAAAGCCAAGTGTTGGTCTCTTCAGGGAATAAGCACCAGCCATTTTAGCTGGAGCAAGAATGTGTAAAAGGCAGGCATAGTATTAAATAAAATGGAGAGATCAAGCTCAGAATGTCAAATTGAGTGTTTTTTACTTACCATGAACCCGTTCTTCGCTGTCTGATGACTTCTGCCCTTCATCCATTACAGCATTCCATCTAAGGTTTGGGGCACGACACATGAGTGGGGAACAGAAGGAGAACACTACTAAGGGCTTAGGGAAACTGCTGCAGTGTAGCTGTTGGTGGGTATAAAAATCAAGGGAGTGCATTTGGAAAGTGATTTAGTAAAGTTCATCAAGAACCCTAGTTGTTAAAATCACTCTGACTCAAATCCCATTTTTAGGGATCTGTTAGGAAATAATAAAATACATAAAAATGAGTTTTAAGACTGTCATCCTGTGTACCCTTGAAATATGATAAAATGGCACTTCACCTCTGCCATCCTCTTTTAAGCTCATTACTCTAATTACAAGAAAAGCATCAGACAAGTTCCAGTGAAGGGACTTCTTATAAAATATGTGGCCAATTCCCCTTAAACTGCTGTGGTTATCAAAAAGAAGGTCAGTGTAAGAACTGCAGAGCCAAGGCGAGCCTTTGAGACCGGCAGGTAAACGAATGTGTTGCTGGATGGTCTATAAACATCAGAGACTTTGGATGAAACTGTGGAAAACGGAATACAGTAGCATTTTAATTAGTACATCATTAATGGTAATGAGGGTAGTACTCTAATCTATGGTACTAGCGATGGAAGAAACTAGGTGAGGGGTAGATGGGGATTCTTTGTAGTAGTTTCTCAATTTTTCTGTAAATCTAAAAATTTTAAATAAAGCCTATGTGAAAAAAGTTACCATAACTTCAAAAATGCAGAATGCCTAAGGATCTGTTTAACAAAATGTATTAAATGTACACTAAAAACTTAAAAGCATTGCTGAAATTAAAGAAGACCTAAGTATATAGATATACCAAGTTCATGGATTGGAAAACTTAATTTTGTTATGATGTCTATTCTTTATTAAGTGGTTCACTGTAACACTGGTCAAGATTCTTGCAGTCTTTTTATAGAAATTTGTGATTGGATTCTAAAATCTGTATTGAATGCACAGACCTGAGTATAACCAAAATCATTTCACAAAGGTAAAGCAAATTTAGAGAATTTAAACTGACTTCAGTGTTTATTATAAAGTGCCAGTAATCAAGACTGTTGAGTTACCTAGTCAGCTGATGTTCCTCAGAGACTCCAGCATAAATCAGTGATAGAATAGTATTTTAAAAAAACGATGCTGGAATTGTTGGATATCTGAACCTCAATTCTTATCTCACTGTGCTTGAAATTAACTCAAAATGTATTATAAACTTATGCATAAAAGCTAAAACTATGACATTTCTCAAGAAAATGTAAAAGCAAGTTTTTGTTATTTTGGAATAGACAAAGATGTTTGTAAACCATAAAAGGAAAAATAACATTGGGCATCAGCAAAATGTGAGACCTCTGCAGTTTGAAATAGAGCATTAAAAATGTAAAAGACAGGGCACAAATTGGGAGAAAACTTGCATATTAATGTACTCGACAAAGGACTTGTATCTGGAATGTAAAAAAGATCTTTAAAACTAATTTGGAAACATTTCTAATGTTTCTAATTTGAATATTTACTTCAGAGAAGATATACAAATAAGTACATGAAAAGACCCTCGATATTTTAGAGAAATGCAAATAACAAGCAATGAGGGGGGGGAAAATCACACCTACTGGAATGATTGAAACTTGATAATGTAGAAGAAATAGATATGTTTTTAGAACTCTTAAGCTCTACCAAGACTGAATCAGGAAGAAACAGAAAAGTTGAACAGACCAATCATGAGTATGGAAATTAAAACAGTAATAAAGAATATCCCCCACCAGAAAAGTCCAGGATCAGATAGCTTCACAGGTGGATTTTACCAAACCATCAAAGGAGAACTAGCAAAACTTCTCCTAAAACTCTCCCCCCAAATTGAAGAATTGGGAGTATTTCCAAACACATCAGGTCAGCATTACTCTGGTACCAGAATCATCACATCAAAAGAAAAATATAGACCAGTATCTTTGATAGAGGCAAATAAATAAATAAATAAACAAATCAACAAAATACTAGCAAGCTGAATGCAACAATGCATTAAAAGGATTACACATTCTGAACAACTGAGAGTATCACAGAGATACAAGAATGTTTCCACCTGTGCAAATCGATTAATGTAATACATCACGTCTGATCTTAAAGAAAAACCACAAGACATCATTAAAAAGATAGAAGACATAAAGAGATGAAAAGATGTCTTGTGCTCATGGATGAGGAAAATTAATATTGCTAAAAGCGTCATGTTACCTAAAGCAATAATAGATTCAATGCAGTTCCTATTAAAATCCAATGATATTTTAAGAGGTGGAATCATTCTCTCACCTGACTTTAAACTATACTGCAAAGCAATAGTGATTGAATATGGCACTGGAATAAAAATGGACGTGGATAGGTGGAACAGAATGGAGAGCCCAGAAATAAAGCCACACGTCTGTCAACACCTAATCTATGAAAAAGGAGCCATGACCATATAATGGAGAAAGGGGAATGTCTTTTCAACAGAAGGTTTTAGGAAAACTGGATAGCTGCAAGCAAAAGAATGAAATTAGATTACTGTCTAACACCAAACCCAAAGGTAAATTCAAAATAAATTACAATCATAAAATATATAGAAGAAAACTTAGGTGATACATTCCATGACATCAGATTTAGAGATGTCTTTGGAGATTTGACCCCATTAGCAAGAGAAAAGCAAAAATAAACAAATGGGACTACCTTAAAGTACAAAGTTCCCCCCAGCAAGAGAAAAGACCAACAGTACAAACACTGTCTGTGGAATGGGAGAAAATATTGTACATCATACATCTGACAGGAGGTTAATAGCCAAGGTATGTAAAGAACTCATGCAAAAATCAACAACAAATAACCCAATTTAAAAAATGGGTAGAAGATCTAAATACACACTTCTCCAAAGAGGACATACAGATTGTCAATATCCTTGTGAAAAAAATGCTCATCACTTATAATTAGGAAGATAAATAGGAATCAAAAACACAATGAGCTATAGCATCTAACACCTGTGAGAATGGTTTACATCAAAAGACTAGTAACAGCAAGTATTAACAAGGGTGTAGAGAAAAAGCAGCCCTCATGCATTGTTGGTGGGAACGTAAATTGGTGCAATGCAACCATTTTAGAAAACAGTCTAGAACTTTCTCAAAAAACTGAAAGTAGAAGTACTGTATGATCTAAGAATCTGTCAAGTGTTTAATCAAAGAATATGAAACCTTTAACTTGAAGGTGTATATATATATATATAGAGAGAGAGAGAGAGAGAGAGAGAGAGAGAGAGAGAGAGAGAGAGAGAGAGAGATGTATATACACACACACAGCCCTATGTTTATAGGAACATTATGGATAATAGCTAAGATATGGAAAGAACTTAAGTGCCAATTGCTAGGTGATTGTATAAAATAAAATGATATGGTGTAGATACATAATGGTATTCTACTTAGCTGTAGAAAATAAAAATTTCTCATTTACAGCAAAATGGAAGGAACTTGAGGGGATTATGCTAAGTGAAATAAGCAGTAGAAGGATAAATGTCAGGTGATTTCACCTATATGTGAACTCTAAGAAAGCAAAGCAGATGAGTAGATAAAACCAACTGAAAATAAGCCAGCGGACTTAGACCACAGAACCGAGGTTAGCAGAGGGGAAGAGGATGGGGTGGGTGCAGGGTCGAGGGGTTAATATATCATTTTTTTTAATTTAATAAATTCAAATAAGAATTGAAATAAAATAAATTGAATGTATCTAAAATTGGAAAGGCTCATGATCTCAAGCGTGTGTGAGGCGTGAAACAACTCCCCGGAACTCCCATGCACGGCGGGTGGAAATGCAAGATGGCCAGTCACTTTGGACAACAATATGGCGGTTTCTTCTGAGTGAAATTTGCACTATGTGATAACAGCAGTTCCACTCCTAGATTTCACTGAAGAGAAATGAAAACATGTTCACACACAGAGTTGTACATTATTGTTTGTAGCAGCTCTTTAAAATAATAGTTAAGAACTGGGCCGAGATCCAAACGTCTCAGCAGGAGAATGGATACACAAATCTGGTGTCCCCATCCGATGGAAGACCAGTCAGAAGAGAGAAGGAATGAGGTATTGATACTCACAGCAACACGAGTGGGTCTCAACAATTGTGCTGCATAAAGGAAGCCAGACAAAGAAGTGCATACTGCGTGATTCCATTTTCACAGCGGTCTAGAAAACACAAGCTAATTCAGTGACGGGAGGCGGATCAGCGCGTGACTGGAGTGGGGGACGTGGTGGTGAGACGCTGCTCAGCAGGAAGCTGTTGTGGCCGTGGGTGTGTTCACTCGCGGTTGTGATGGCTTCATGGGTAGATGCACAAGTGAAAACCTGAAATTTGTGCCGTTTGTACATTGAAGGTAATTATACTTTAATAAAATTGACTTAAAATGAAAAAAGTCCAGTTCACTCAGGTGACTCAGCATCTAAGGTGCAGGCCATGTACAGCTTAAGGACCCAGGTTCAAGACCTGGGGCCAGAAGAAGTGGAAAATAATAAAATTAAAAGACAAATATAAAAAAGTCAGCTATCATGACTTTACTGTCTTGTTAACATCTTTCTTTGTATATTCGATGTCTAATGATATTCCTGTTGCTTTCAGATGATTCGTTCCGGATGCGTAATGCCACAAGCGCGCCGACGCCCTTTTCTCCCACTACCACCCTCGCGAGCACCTCCCGGGGGGCAAGTAGCTCAGCTGATCCGAAGAACAGTGGGAATAAAGATGCCCCGCCGCGCAAGGCTGCCCTGTAAGTGCCGGCCCGTGCTGCTCGCAGTGCCCTGTCCTGCCCGACTAACTGCTCTCAGTGCCCTGCTCGGGCCATGTCTCATGAAGAGATGTTACAGATGGAAAGGGATTGTCATCGCACACGCCTCAGTCGTGTCAGATACTTTGTGAGAGCACTTACACAGGGCAGACGCTGTAGCCGCAGGGAGCCGCCACAGCTTTCAGTGGCGCCCCCTCACGTCTGAGGTCTAGATTTCTGTGAAATGTTTGCATTCGGGGAGTCTGTCTCTGAAAAGATGTTGGGTGTAACCGCAGCCCTTTGAACAGCTAGCTAAGTACACGGCACTTAGCTGCCTACTGCTCACAGAGGCGCCTCAGGCTGGTGCCACTAAGTGAGACACGTTGCTGCAGATCGAGTCCAGTTCTGGGGTTGCAGCAAGTGGGAGATGTCTGCACATTTTGACTTGTGCCTTAAAGTTGATGTTATCAAGAGCTTTCATTCTCTTTCCAGCCCCCACACCCTTTTTTACTGGTATTGGTATCTTGTTTGAATTGTGGAAGACTTTATTTCTTTTGGCATAAACCTTGAAGAGGGCCGGACCACAGAAACTGTCATGCTGAGCATCACTGCAGCGTAGAGGCGATCAGCCAGGAAGGCCGAACTAAACTTACAGGTTGCTCGTTTGTTACACAGCACTGGAGGCTTCTGTTAGAACAGAGCTGAAGCAGGATTTAGTTCTTTTAAATATTTCGCACTTGATTCATGAATATTTTATAATCAAGTTTATGATTTGTGTCTTTTGGCAGAAACGCCATACTCAAACGGTAATGACGTCATCATGTATTCTAAATTTTAACTGGTCATTGCTATGTACAAGTGTCAATGTCCTCAGAATTCATTCAGAGCTTAGAGACACACATGACAGGACAGAGCTCAAGCAAAGACTAGGCCTACATAATATAAAAGTGAATAGTAAATGGAAAGAATGATATTGTGGGCAGTGGGAGAATACAGAGCAGATTTTTGTTTGCAGAGAATATGCTCTGCTCTTGCGGTCACTGCTCTAGTGACCACATGGCAGAAGATCCATTTACCAGTCAGGGAGCGGCGGCCGGACATGGGAGCAGCCTGCAGTGCAGGAGCTGGAGCCTCGTGCCCAGTTCAGTCACAGCCACGTGGCCGTGTTGACCTCAGGGCTCAGGGCGTGCTGTGCTTCCTGTGAGATGACAGGGTTGACGCCAGTTCTGGCATCTCAGATCCTTCCTGTCTGGACCCTCGACCCTCTTCGTCTCCAAGGATTGCTCTGGATTCTTCTATGGAAGAATATGTTTGATCATAGCAGAATACACCCCACTTTCTTCTCCGCATGTTTTCTCAATGCCCGTGGCATTTTTAAACTGTTAGATCCATTGAAACCTAACACATATTGGTTTACTAGCTTACCATTGGTTTAGAAGACTCTGCATGCTTCAAGAGATCAAATTCACAAAATAATACATTTATCCCAGCTCTCCTGTACATCACGTTATTATCCTTAACTTTCTCTCATTGTTGAGCTTGTTTTTCCTTTAAATAATGCATTTCTCTTGTTCAATATATGTAATATTAGTTATATAATTATAAATGTGATTCTAACATGGACTTTTTCATGACTGCACCCTGCCCCCACCCCAGTGGAAGAGGCGATGAGTGTCTGTGCTGGCCTGGTTCTGTGGAGCATCCGCAGCCCAGCGTCATGCCGTATCCAGATAATACCCTCTGTGCTTAATAAGCCTAGGAAGTGATTTCAGAAAGTTTCTGGGAATGCCAGTATCTTAAAGAAACTAGAGATGACACAGCTGGTATTCAGGTCTTTTTTTACGTCTATATATGTGTGTGTGGTGCAGAAATTTCATTTTACACATTAAAATAAACTCAAATGTGCAGGTTCCCCATCTGTGCAGTTTCCCCACTGGTCAGATATGTACCAACACACCCTGCCCTCCACGTCACCAAGTGCTCTTCACTATTGTAGGAATATCTGTTCTTAAAAAGAGAGCTTGATACGTTTAAGCCTGTGTTCATTTTCGTTGAGTATTTTTTTTCAAATGTAGGAAAAATTGTATGAGTTGAGTTGAATATTATGTTAAATGCATCTAATATTGGGTAATTAAGAAGGTATTCCAGGTCATCTTTAATGTGTAGCTCATTTTTTCACTTAATCAGAATTCTTATATTAGTTTTATATAAAGTAGACTATGTGTATTTCTTTACTTTTTAAGCGTTAAATGAATAAACTTTTTCATGTTTTTTCCCCTTTGTTTCTCTTTACCCTCTTTCTTTCTTCCTCTTTGACAAAGAAAATCCAGAAAATCCAATCCTTAGATCACCTGCTGGATGGAGGCAAACAGAGACCACGGGAGATAATGTGACTGATGGGCAAAAGCTAAAGTGATGGACTTTTTTTCTTTTAAATGAATGGAGAGACATTAATGGCAGCTGATGTTAAGCTTTCCGTATTTGGAATTAGATTCCCTGGGAGATATAACACATATTTCTTGAAGAATAATGTGCTTACAGAACTCCAATATTACGTTGAAGTGCAATGAAAAACAGCTTTAGGTATGTGCTTTAATCACTGCTGCACAAGAGACAGGTCGGAGTTTATTTAAAGCAGGAATTTACAAGGAATTTATCATATGTCTGCCTTTATTTATGGAGGAAACAATCTATGTAATTGTTCTAGAGGTTTAGCTTTAAAAAATGGTAGGAAAGTTCAAATGAACAGAAGTTCCCTAGCTAGAGAATCACTTGGAGAGGCGTGGCGGGGAGAGGAAGACACTGTATTTTCTCACGGGTCTCCAGGCCCAGCTGACCCAGCTGACAAGGCACAGAGAAGGTCATATGTCGCTGTCTGCAGTTTTATCAGTCCTGTGATTGTCGTGACTACTATACATTGACCTGGACATTCCAAAACTTACATTTGGCAAAGAAAATCCTACAAAGATTTCTGATAACTTTTAGCTACAACTACCTTAAAAATAATAGGCTGATGATTTCCTTTATTTCCTAGAAGAATTTATTTTATAAATACTTTATGTTTAGATAGTATTTGTCCTTACTAACTTTAAAATGATGAATCTGGTTTGAATCAGCTGTTATTCCAAGCTATCATGCTCAGGCTCTGTCAACAGCGTTTATCTGTACTAATGCTAATATTTCCATCCAAACTTTGCCTGTGGAACATATACAGTTAATTTTAAATTGTCAGTTCTTGAGACACACTCTATGAAGCTATTGTCAGCTTCTCTATTTCAAAATGCAATCAGCATATAACTATATTGATATTAGGAGATTTTTTTTAAAGTATACCGATGTATGATAAAGATGATCTAATTTGTGAAGGCATACGCGTCTGTGGTTACTTTTTATAATGTGAAATGATGAATAATGGATTTACTCAAAATAAAACATAGGTTAATGAGATACCTGTGTTTGTGAAAAAAGTTTTAAGTACTTTTCCTTCAGTTTTTATTCTGATTGAAAAGAGCAAGACAGTTCATTCTTCAGTAAGAAATGAGGGAAGCCACCTGACAGCAGCTCTAAATGACTCCGGGGACTGTCACCCAGTGCGAGACCTGCTCCTGCCATTTGTTTGCCCACGTCCTCCCGATGGCCTCTTGGCTCTTTGCAGGGATTCATGAATACCTTTCCCATAGGGACGCTCAGACCAGTGCAGATACTCCACTGCTGGGGTTAAGTGTGAGGTGCGCTGCGAGACTGTGCAAGACTGGCCCCATGAATTTCATGCTTCGTTGTGGAGCTCACGTGACTCTGCTAAAGCTGTTCCCCAGTGTCGTCCCCCATGTGGCTGGAGTGTGTTCCCTGGGCGGGAGTGTGGGTGGTGCAGGCCACCAGGCAACTCGGAGTAACTCAGAATCCACCTTCCCAGCACTTTCGCAGTTGTTTCGGTACAACAGAGAACGTCAGTTTATTTGTTCAATGACAAATTCAGCTGAATTCGGAGCGTTTGTTTTCCCTCCAGCATGTGGGAGAGGAGGAAGCCATCCGACAGAAAGGTTGCACCCTGTCCTCGAGCTCCGAACATCAGCCCTGTGGCGGCCTTGCTCTGAGGCACTAGAGCGTTGTCATCGGAATGGCCGGGATGATCATTTTTCACAGGCCTCGATCATTTCTAAAATCTTTGAAATATTGGTTCAAGTTGACTTTTAAGGACAGTTCTATAAAGAGTATAGACTAAACCGCAAGCTGGTGCGGTCTCACTGTGATCGCTTGTCTCCACCGACCTGGAAACGCCACCGGTGCGCATGCAAGTTTTCACTTTAACAGCTTACTGGAGCATTTCAACTAGCTGCCTGACGAAGCAAGCTCCCGCCATCTGTTCTTGCAGGGAGATGGGGACCTCGCCTCCATCTGTTCGGTTATGGAAATGGGCATTTTTAAGACTAGGTTGTAGAATTCCATGAGTATTGTAATTAAAAATAAAATCAGACCACAGAGCTCAGTTTACTGCCAGAAATAGAGAAAGAGATAAAAAAAGATTATACTTAATAGGTGTTAAAGAGGAACATGTAGAATTTTTCTTCCATAAACACATAACACACACTTGAAAAATCATCTCTGTCATTTGCCTGCTTGAACAGACATCCTACTCTGGAAGGATGGGTCCTTTCTGTCCGGCAGCTGGTAGGCACAGGAGAAATGTTTGAATCGAAATGGAAAAAGCTCTTAGCTTGAGTATGAGTTTCAGTGAAAATAAAATAAATTAGAGCAAATCACTTATCTGTTCGACGACCGTGTGTGTGCACATCATGTATCTGTGTCTGTGGAGGAGTAAGTTTCAAAACCCAACACTTAATATAGTGAAATCTTGTTAAAACGTTCAGATTTCTGCCTCAGTTGAAATCTTGGATTTTTTTGTAAGATAAATTACATTTTCCATTGCTTTTATGTTTTTTCACCATGCATATATATTTTGAAAATCTGAAACCTCATTTCATAGAAATTTCTTCAAGCCTGTGTAGGGGAAATCATACATACACACATAAATGTATGTATATGTTAAATAGTGAAAAAAGCCATTTTTTGTCCTAAGTTGTAATGATACCATCCTTATGCTCTTATCTTGCAACGTATATAGGAGGCGTAAGGGAGGATTTGATCTGCATGTTACATAAATTCTACAAAAGTAATTAACTTTTTAATAACCGGCTTTGGCCATATTCATTTCAGAGGGTATTTTGTCCTCAGAGACTCTTAAAATTGGGTAATTTGATTGCAGCTCCTTTTACTTCTCTCTCTACTATTTTTTGTTTCCGCCACCAGACCTGAATCATTGAACAGTGACAGGTCACCTGAGAATGTCAGGTCTGGTTAGTCCTCTGCTTCTGTCTCTCTTTCTGAGACCTAGAATTGCTTGGTCTTTCCCACATGTGTCAACCAGTGCTGGTGGAAGGGTCAGGAATGAAGCACCGTTCAGACTAAAATGATGAAGAGTTGGCCTTTACATTGTTCTCTGTATTATTATCTATTCGCATTCAGTGCTGATCACATTACTCTGACACATTGATAATCCAGGCAAGCGATCAATACATAATTTTAGGTGTATTTGCACATTAAATAGAAATGCACTCAGGCACTTAGTCAACACAACTGCTACACTAAGGTTAGTTGTGTCTATTGACCATGCTCGGAATTTACGCCAAGTAATTTTGTCTCACAAAACCACGGCTGAGAACATTTCGAGGCTTATTTGCCGTTTTCCTGTGAACCTGGGGTCTACGCGCCTCTTCTGTCTGATACGGTGGGTGACTGTGAGGTGAGTGGATGGGCCTGTCTGGCTGGACCCAGGCATGTCTGAGTCAAGAGGAAGCGTGAAGTGGACGTGGGCTGGGAGGCAGGAGCCTCTGGTGGCCACACGGGGACCTCGGCGCGTGCCTGCCTTGTCTGATGCTGCGTGATGCATCCTTCGGCGCCGGGCACGCAGCCCGAGTCCACAGTGCTGTTCGGGGCCCATAACGACATTTCCCTTCTTGCAGGTTCCCTGCTTGGACTGCATTGGTATAAAAACAAAGAAAATCCAGAATCTCTCCATCTTTGTTCTCGTGCAGACAGACATAATTTTTGACATACAGACTTTTTCACTTGCAGTTTTTTTTTAATAGAGATTTAGTTTTACTGAAGGGCTGTTGCATCGTGATAGGACACAGGCTGAAACTGCATCCTGGTAAAACATACCGAGGAAGGGGCCCTTGTAGGCAGCAGTGCTGGGGCCACAAAAGGCAGCGTGTGGCTTTGTCTCCGTCCCGACTGCTTTCCCTGTAAAGCGAGGGTAGGACCTGGGCACCCGCCTCGGCCAGGCCATCTCGTGTCTGGACCGTCCCGGCGGTGCTGCGGTCAGGACCGACTGGCGTCTTCTCATTTCACTCAGCAGGAAATAAGTCCACCAGGTTAGGAGAAGCTCTTGATCTGTCTCCTCCAAAGCCTCTGGCTTGAGCGAGTCCACGCTTCCTGCGAAACGGAAACGTGGGAGGCTTCCACCAACCTGGTCTCTAGTCCCAAACCCCGGTCTTAGAAAATACCAGGCAGGTGTGCAGACACCACCTTAAAACAGGCTTGGATTGAACACGCAGATGTTCCCATCTTAGGGTGGCCCCACAGAGCACGGGGTCGCCTCTGCTTGTTCCCCAGGGCCCCCGAGCCCTGCGGCCCAGGCCTCAGCGCAGCCTCCCACAGCAGCCAGGGCCCAGGGCCCACCGGTCACAGGAGCGTGGGGCTCACGCTGCCCAGAAACAGGCGCGCTTGAGGGTTCTCCAGATGACAAAATGGCCAGTCCATTTTGACCGTGGCAGCGTGGACTAAGCCAGGAGTTCTGACAGGGTTCCCGCCACCACCCGACTCCTTTTTGATCGACCTTAGTGTCGGCTCTTTGTGAAACCTGGAAGAGGAAGACAATGTGGGTGACTGTGGCTTTGCTTTGGGGCTTCCCCTCAACACCACGGCCCTTCGCCGGAGCAGTGGCAGCTGCTTGCTTCCGAGCTTTCCAGGCAGGAGGCGGGGAGCCAAGAGCAGTGAAGGAGGAGGGTGTGTGTGTAAAACAGTTTTAGATGTGTGTGGATGAGATCAGGCTGCTTTTCAAGAACGTGGTGAGTTCTCAGTTACTGGAAGCATGAAAATAAAAACAAAACAAAAACTAGAGGGTTTTTTGTAGACAGATTATCTAGGGGATTTCTTGAAGGGGTTGGGTGTTGGGCCAGATGAACTTAGGGGTTTCTTCTATCTTCAAAGTGTGAGAGTTGAACGAAATTTTAGATGAACCCATGAACTAATTCCATTTTTAGCATTAGGTGAGAAAAGGGAAAACAGCTCTGGCTTATCAGATAAATAGATCAGCTTCAGTGAGTCAGCTCTTTCCCAGCCACGACTCATGCCCGTTAGCAAAGAACACATCCTGGGCGCACTTTGCTGTGTTCTAAAACGACGCAAACCAACCAAGCAGCGGCTCCTGGAGGATGCCTGTCTTCAGTCCTTACATCCTGCAGGGTCCCAAGCCCCGGAGAACCAGCCCCTGTTGCTGGAGGAACTCTGATACGCACTTATTGTCATTTGCCTTTGAAAATGCTATTTGCAAAGATGAGTCTGCAAAAATAGACACAAAAATAACACTACTGCTAGTTGATGCCAGGTTAGTCTTATGTCCCAGTTTGGGAATCTGAAGTATAGCCTCAAAGAGCAAAGCCAGTTTCGCAGGGCTGTGCAGGGGAGCCCATGAAACACGCGTGGCCCGAATCTGGTCTAGCAGGCACGGCGAATGTCAATTCCATGTGTGCTCGCTGGGCTCCCCCTCATTCTCGGGGAGTTGGGCCAGGTGTCAGGCTGGGATACACCTATCTTAAAGCTCGGTTTATAAGACTGGCTCTCAGTCACACTGGTTTTTGAGGACTTACCATGTTTGCAAGCCTTTGCTGGGCACTAAGGAATAGAAGGAAAAAAGAATAATGGAGATAAAACTAACAAGGGGACCAGCCACAGGTCCTCCATCTGCATGGGTACAGTGGCCTCCTGGCCGGCCGCCTGCCTCCTCCGCCTTTTCCTCAGCTTGGGGACATGCAGGCCCTTAAAACGCAGGGCAGTCCACCTACTCCTCTGCTTGGTCCCCTCTGCTGCCATATCCTGGGAAAAGCCCTGTCTTTCCGGACACCCTGGATCACGTCCAGGGGTGCTTTGTGGGGCCCTTGAATCCTCTCTGACCTCATCTCCAACCCCCCCGTCCCCCGGCCACCCTGCTGTTCCTGGTGCTCCAAAGTAACCAACGAGATCAGAGAGACACACCAGAGTTAAAGAGAATTCAGGAGGAGTTTATTAGCCAGTGACCATAAGGAGTGAAACAGGCTCAAATCATATGGTCTTCAACCAAGACAGTGCAGGGTATTTATAACCTAGTGTTGTTTTTGTAAGTGGTTACATGAGCAGAGGTCTCACCCTAAACATAAGTGGTTACAAGAGTAGGGGTCCCACCCGAAACACAAGTGGTTACAAGAGTAAGGTCCCACCCTAAACACAGTGGTTACAAGAATAGCCTAGCAAAAAATGAAGTTTCTCTAGTTCTCTAGTTTCACTGGGACCCACCAAGCACACTTCCACTGCAGGATGTCACCCTCTGCCTGCCACACTCTATTTTCTCCACGAGTACCACCAGCTTGATGGCATTTCCTTGCTGGGGCAATGTGAGGACGTGACATGGAAAATTCTTATCCAAGCTGGAGGTGAGCTTGCCTGCCCTGTATCTGTGGGCCCCTAGCAGCCTCATGTTGTCCAGGAAGAAAGAGTCGGCCTCGGTGAAGACAGGCAAGAAGAGCTCGGGGCAGGGCAATTCCTGCTCAGCTGGCAGGGGACCCGGTCTCAGCTCCCTTCAGGCCCCATCGGGAAAGGCCTGCCAGGGGTGCTGTGGCCACAGATCAGGCAGGCAAAGGAAGTTCTCCAAAGTCAGCCCCTCCCTGTCCTCCCAGTCACGCCCCGAAGGGATTGCAGACGAGCAATTACTTCCCAACAACGCCTGCGTCTCCCTCACTGTTACAGAGCCGCCAAAATTCCCGGACTTAGCTGTGCTCAGACCCCCTGTCTTCGCAGCTTGGGTCTTTGTGGTCAGACCCTCCCTCCAGAGCCGGGGATGCCCCGTGTCCAGCGCTCCCCGCGTGCGCGCAGAGTCCACTGTGGCCGAAGTGTGCGGCTCCCTGCGCTCCGCTGCGGGAGGGCCCTCGCTGAGCAGCAGCCACACCATCCAGAGGTGCCTTTTTTTCTTAAATGACTCAGAAGCTTTGCCGGGTCAGACTGTCAGGGGAGGCTGTGCTTGGAAATCTCAGCACGTGGGGTCGCTCAGGCAGGGTCATCAAATGGAAGCATCTGGCTCCATGCCTGATACAATCGCATGTTCAATGCACGTTCCGATCTGGGAAACCCAAAACCAGCTCACAGGAAGTCACTCGGCATTAGCCACGACTGGCCAGGCAGCCGGGAAGGAAGAAGCAGAGGTGCATGCTTTGGAAGATGGGGATTGGACTGTGTCCCTTCACAGAGAGGTTTGCAGCCACGGGCAGTGACAACCTCACCAGCCCAGCCTTCACCTGCCAAGCAGCTGTTCCAGTCCCCACCAGGTCTCTCCCCAGGGACACCTGAGTTTTCACAAGGGCTGAGATGTCTGCCCTGGGGCTCTTCTCCCCCTCCCCCTCCCCGCCGGCCTTCAGCGAGGTCTCCTGGGGTGGGGATTCCATCAGCTGACCCTGCACATCACAGCTGGCGTGCCACCCCGGGAGCAAGGACACGTGTGGCGCTGTCATCTTGGGCGCTTCAGAGCTGCCGTCCTCGCACACCACGCAGAGCTGGGTCTCTGGAGTCCCTCAGTGACACCGCTGCCCCAGGTCCAGCTGGGGTGGAGGCACCCTCCTTCCTCCAGGACGCTTGTCAGGTGGACCTCCAGCTCCTCCTCACCCAGCCTGTGCGCCCACGCCGCCCCCTGTGCCTCAGCAGCAGGCAGGCAGCTCATGCCCCTTCCTGCGCCTTCTGCTCGGCGCCTGTCTCTTCCGCAGCTCAGCGCAGGCCGCGTGGCTCCAGGTCAGATCCCAGCTGAGGCCCAGCTCTGACGAAGGCCGGGTCCCCACGGGGAACAGCTCTTCAGGAGCAAAGTTTTCCTTCTTTATTAAAAACAGACGGGGTGCCAGACTGGACTCAAGCACAGGGTCTTCCCAGCTGTGCCTCCTCTGGCCCGTTCCGTCCCCTCTCCGGGTGTCTCAGGCAGTAACTTGACGGTGGAGCGACAGCACCGACTCGACCTCAGATTGTTCTAAGACTAAACGGGGAGTGTGTATGCAGCACCCCACCCAGTGCCTGGCGTGGAATATGGGGATGTTACTGATGGTCCAGGTCCCCAGGGTCCCCTCCAAAGTGGACGGGGGTGGGGTGATGAGAAACGGTGGTTGCTTAGTTACCGGAGGATTTTTGAGGGGGCTGACCTAGCAGAAACGAAACTCAGGCTCTTCCCAGCATCCTTTCCAGGGCGGATAGTATTTCCCAACCAGCCATGTAGTTTCTGTCCCGACAGCAGGACGCAGGACACGGGGACACTGTGCTGGAGTCTGGGCAGAGGGGAGTTGGAGCTTTTAGGTCAGTTAGAGCCTGGACTCTCTGACACCAGGACGCTGCTCCCCGTGTTCCCAGGGCTTGTGGGCCCACCTGGGCCCAGAGGTGAGTGTGCCCACACCACACACCCATACGTGCACACCTGTGCTCTCCCTGCGTTTCCTCGTGCGTCCGGTCACTTTTTATTTATTTAAGTCTTAAATGAAATGCATTTAAACTAATATCAATGGCTAATTAAAATGGCAAGCGTAGTTAGAAAGCACTCTCTGGGAATTAGAGGAGAGAGAAATATCCCAAGTTCTCTGATTTCTAAACATTTTCCTGTGTATTTTTGGTAATTCTCCTCTTCTCTCTATGTATCTATATTTTTTCTCTATGGCCTTTAGTATCGTGTGTATCACAGAAAAAAAATGGTACTATTTGTATTGGAAAACCATTAAATTGTATATATTATATAACACACATTATATAATATAAATAATAATTAGCCTAGGGAGGACGGATATCTAGTGATGTTCAGGCATCTTATTCAAAGAGAAATACCTTCCCATGTGCTTCGGTATAAATTTGTGTCTTTAGGAGTATTTCACAGTGTTGTCAATGTATAATTTGCACTTTTTTTTTCTTATTTTTCAGTGTGTGTCTCTGGTTGCTACTGGGCTTCCTTTTCCATTACATATTTTAACAGGTTTTTCTTTGTGGCTGTGAAGGCAGATGTTTCTGCTCGTTGATCCTGTATCCTGGAACTTCACTCAACTCTTTTTATTGTTTGATTTTTCTTTGATTTGCTAGGGCTGCAGAGGTCGTCGGCAAAGAGAGAGTTTTACTTCGTCTTTCCCACTTCAGAGGGTCTGCGCTCCCGTGTCTAAGAGTCTGGTGCCCTGGGGACTTGGGGCATCGTCGTGGACATTTCCACAGCAAAGAGCAGTTTATCTTACTTTTGATTTTAGTGGAAATGCGTTTAGTATTTTCTTACTAAGTAAGATGATAGCTTTAGGTTTCGCATCACTTTACATACAAGTATACACATGCATGGCGAGTTATTTCCATATGTAGGTATCTGTTTATGTCTCTATACACTTAGAGAGATGTAAGTATAGTTAGGTAAGTATCTTTCAATTCTTATTCCTCAGGACATCTCCTTTTCACCTTCATTTATCTATCTACCTATCTTATATCCACCCATCCAACTATTCATTCATCCACCCAGCCACTATCCATCTATCTTAGCTCTACCTGGCTCTGCCATCTAACTCTCCTGGCTCTTTATTTCATTCATTCATTCTTTCTGCCAAACGCCGGCAGTTTTTCTTCCTCCTGCAGTGTTTCTCTAGCGCCCTCTACTGACCACGTTTAACATCACGCCCAGCTGGCAAAGCAAAAATACTTAGAAAAGGTCCAGATCTGCTTTGGCAAAGAAGCCAGGAAGGCAAGATTTGTCACTGAGAAGCAATATGTGGATACTCATTTTTTTTAAAGGAAAGGTGCAGGCAGGGATGAAGGCGAGTCAGCAGGCAGGGAGGAAGAGAGAGGAGGAAGCAGCATTTATTTTATTTTTATTTAGTTTTTCACATAGGATGTTCTCCCGGACATGGGACGCGAACCCAGGTCCTTGGTTTGTACGTGGACTGAGCCCCTTCAGAGACAGGGGACCTACCTGCTCCTCCACCAGGGCATGCCTCCTCCGCTGCCCCCCAGCATTTTAAAAACATCTTTCTGTTGTGTTTTGACATGCATCATTTATTTAAAAAAAAATGTTTACTTAGAAATCATTTCAAACTTAAAAACTTATCAAAGTAAGAGTGCTTCCATACCCCGTATTCCAGCTTGCACATAGCATGTACTCACGGCACACATATCAAATCGGGACCTAACCCGACGCTGTGTTACCCTGTGCAGTTCCAACTGTCGTTGCTCCTCCCCCTCCCTCCCCACGAGAGGGGGCCGGGAGAAGACAGGCCCCCAGCAGTCTCTGGTCCCCTCGGTCCCTGCTCCCAGGGGCTCCCTTAGGTGGGATTCACAATCTTGCCCAGGATCAGGCTGCTCCACGTGAAGTTGTCGAAGATCATGACAATGAAAGGCCGGTTGAAGTGGAGGGTGTGAGCCTTGGACGCCACAGGCAGGCCGACCATGGCGGGGACAGCTGCCTGCCTGCCTTTCTCGTCCAGGTGCAGCACAGCCTTGTGGATCACCTGTCAGGTGAGAGTGGGGAGGGTGGGCACCTGCTGTGCTGAGGGCAGCCCTGCTGGGCACTCGGTCTCCCCGACCCTCGGTTGTATTTAAAGAAAGATGCAGGGAGGGATGAAGGTGGGCAGAGGCAGACAGGCAGGAAGAGAGGAGGAGGACCCTGCAGCTATTTCATTTCGTCGTTCACATTGGTCGTTCCCCGGCTCCAGGTCGCGAACCTGGCCCCTTAGATGTATGTGAACTATGGAGGCCGCAGATTTATCCACTAAGCTGCCAGGGTGTGCCCCACCCTGGATTTTATGGATGGTGACCTGGAGGCTCAGAGAAGACCGATGGTCAGCTTCTCACCTAAGTGGCAGCCCCAGGACAGGAATGAGACCTGTCCACCTACTAGATGGCATCTAGTCGTCCTCCCTGGAAAGCAGGCGGGTGGAGCCCAGCATGAGGACACTAAGGTCCCCTGGCAAGAGGCAGGCCTCATTACCCATATCAGGGGCTCCGCTGCATCCTGGGCAGACAGGGGAAGACCTCAGTCCCCTTCCACTCACGAGGAAAGAACTAGGCTTCAGTTTCTGCAAAGTGCGGTGTCTGCTGTGTCTGCTGGGGAAGGATACATCTCTGACTGTTGAAACCCTTGTGATCAAAATCAGAAGGAATTCCGAAATCAGAAAAATGCCTGAGTAGCGCATATTAAAAGCCCTGGAGGGGCAGACTGTCCAATGACTAAAGACACGTCCCTTGGGGTGGGGATCTTGTGGACGAGCAGCCAGGAATCCAACTCTGCAGGCGCCGTGAATTGGGTTGGAAGCTGAACTGGGACGGAACCGCATGCCGGGAGCACAGAGCTCTCGTCAGAGATTCTTGGCCACTGTCGGACTGATCACTGCTAGGTCTGTGGGCCCCAGGGAGTCATTTCCTCTCCGGAGCCTGAGATCTGCCCCTGAGGAGCTGGGGCAGCACCCGCCTTAGAAGGAAGTATTTGCAGCCTTGTGCTGAGCACATACTGTGTGCAGGGACGGCGGGGATCACAGTCCTGTGCTGGAGGGAGGGACTGCAGCCTCTACAACTCTCTCCCTGTCTGGCTTTGTCACGACAGGACCGGACAAGCCTGTGAGCTCAGGGGCCACGTCTGAGGGACGGGGGTGACCTGAGCCCAGCTCAGTCGGGACAGAGTGAGTGTTGGAAAAGAATGAACGAGTGAATGGCAGAACTTAGCTGCAGGGGATCAGCAATGAATTAATGTAGATGGTTCAGCCTGGCCTCTGCTTAGACATTTCCTCTCTCTGCTCCTCTTTGCTGGGGGGCAGTCTCTCATGGGCCTGCCACGACAAAGTGCTTTCAACAGGGCACCTTCTCTGTGGCCTGGTGGGTGATGGCTTTGTTTCTCTATGGTTACTGGCTTCCTGTATGACCTTGGGAATGTCACGTTTCCTTCCTGAGCCTCCATGTAGGCCCTCGTGAAACTAGGAGCTTGGGTGAGTCCTGGGCTCTCACCCTGGAGCCTAAGACCTATTCAAGTGTGTGCTCGTGTTGGTTGGTTTGTTTCATTTTGTTTTTATTGTGAATTTTGGGGAAAAAAATAATTAGATGGTCACCACAGACACTTACCTTTGATACCTTCAGCTGGGCCTTTTGGGTGATGCCTGAGAAATCTGCCTGGTCATTGAACAAGTGTGCAAATCCCACATCGCCCAGGAGGCCTCCGAGGTTGTAGGCTCCGGAGATGGAGATCTTGGGGATTTTCAGGTCCACGTGGCTGCTCAGGGGTAAGCAGATGGGGTTAGATATTCCCAGAGCTGGGCCTGGCCAGCAGACTCCCCTGCCCTGTGATCCTTCCAGACCTGCTCCTTGGGGCACAGGAGAAGGGACAGGCAGCCAATCTGCCTCTCCCTCCATCACACAGGCAGCTTCCTCTTTGGGCCTCTGGCTGCAAGCTCTTTTCTTCTCTCTCTTCCTTCGAGCTCATTCTACCTGAACCACTGAAGGAAATGGCCTCCGAAGAGATCCCATGACCCCCAGCACCCTCCGGCAGATGCAGAGGAGTGGAGGGAGCACCTGGCTGCAGCCGGGGCCCTGGCCACCTGTGGCTTTAGCCAAGTCCCTCCCTTCTCTGTGTCTCAGTTGCGATAGGGCAATCCAGGGCCCATGTGCCTGAAAGCTCCGTGATTCTGCAAGGACGTGATTCAGTGGGCTGTTTCCACGGGATCAAGCAGAGGGGACTTCTAGAAAGGTGACTGGGATCATGTTGGGTGGGGCGCTGCGTATCAAGGCGCTGTTTTCTCGATCAGGCTTCTTCCTTTCCCTGCTCTCCAGAGGGAGAGAAGAGCCCCTGGCCCCTCGGTGTGAGCCAGCGGGAGCCGGGGCTGTGCAGCAGCAGGGAGAGAGGGCACAGACCCCCTCATGTGCTAACGCAGCTTGGAGAGGCCTGCAGCCCGCAGAATGAATTTGAGCTCCAAAGGAACTGAGGGGGAAGCTGGGGTGGTGGTGAGGTCGGGGGGCGTGGGGGTGAGGGACTGTAGGGTGCAGGCTAGTGAGCATCATTCAGATGGAGCAGCAAATTCAAGCCGAATCACACGATCACCAAAGGTACAACATGTTACCGTGGGTGCTTATTGAAAAAAACAAACAAGTAGTGGCAAGTGCTGCTGATGAATGGTAAAGTATTGTAGGGAAGAGATTGCTTTTTGGTGTAGAGAAAGATTATTCTCCACCTCATTTTCAACATAATAGGCTCCAGAACTGGTTGAATCCTTACCGCCTCTTGGTGGCACCGCGCTGAAATCACAGGTGCCCTCCTTAGGGCGCGGTAGGTGGGGTGGGGCAGTTGAAACGTAACTAGTTAGCACATGGATCCCTGCGGTCGCCCACACACAGGCTCACTGGCACACATACACCCACCCCGTGACACACTCAAGGCAGGTGCGGATGGTTCGCGATCTCTCAGGATGCCTTCCGTGTCCCCACTAGCACTGGGGAGCTCCCTGAACTGCAGAGCTGAACGCACTGCTTCTTCCCTGCAGGAATGAGGCCAAACTCTGGACACCACCACGTCCACATTCAAACCTGGATTGTCTCTCTGGGACCACCAGCACCAGTTCTCTCTCTGATGGTCTAGTTCAAAATAAAAACAACTTGAAAAGACAAAAAGCTTCCATATATAATAATGAACAAAAGCTCCCTTCTAGATTTTCGACCTGCAGAATTCTGGGCTTGCAAAGTTCCTCCCGGGAGAATTCAGCTCATTCACTGCTGGTGGTGCTGGTGCCTGGAGCACCATCTCTCTGACATGGGACCGTCCCCCTTCCACCAGTCTGGGACCACTGCCCAGGTTGACCTTCCACTCAGGTTTAATGTCCAGGTCAAAGCAAAAGCAGTCTGTTCTGTAGCCCCCCCGAACTCCTGGGGGAGTCATCATATTCCACGTTTACACTTCTTCCCTCTCTCTCTCTGACAGAACTGATGTCACTGCACCACTGCTGATTCTGCTCCAGGGAGCTTGACTTTGAGGTCTGCGTTTTGTCTCGTTCTGTCCCTCATGCTTACCCAAGAGCATGGTGCACAGCGAGACTGCTGTTGTGCTATTAGTGAATGAAAGAGAGGAAGAATGGATGAAAGAAATGACTTCTGCTCCATCAGCCTTCCTGACTTCTCCCAGTGTGCCCGCTTCCTCCCCTGCATCACATCCCCTCTGCCCTCTGATCTGCACCATCCCCTCCACCAGGTCCCACGTCATCTGTCATTATCACTCCTGCACAGAGAGAACTCCAGTCTCCCAAGAGGGAGATCATGTTCAAAAACATCTGCTCCCAAAACAACAATGAGATCTCACCTTACACAGAGAGACTGGCTATTATCCAAAAGTCTGGAAATGGCAAAGGTTGGCGAGGATGTGGAGAAAAGGGAACACTTTTGCAATGTTGGGAGTGCAAATTGGTGCAACCCCTATGGAGAACAGTTTGGAGATTCCTCAAAATACTGAGGATGGAAATCCCATGTGATCCTGTCGTTCCACGTCTGGGCATCTACCCAGAAGATACAGAAGCCCCCATCCACAGAGATGTATGTATCCTCATGTTCACTGCGGCCCTGTTCACAGTAGCTAAGAACTGGAAACTACCTAAGTGCCCAGCACCAGATGACTGGATGAAGAAGATGTGGTCCATATACACAATGGACACTACACAGCCCTGAGAAGAGAGGAAACCCTGCCATTTGAATCAACATGGATGGAACTAGAGGGGATGATGTTGAGTGGAAATAAGTCAAAAGAAGAAAGAAGAGATACCAGATGACCTCACTTATAGGTAGAATATAAATAGACAAAACAAAGGAACAGATGAAACATAACCAACCCTGAAACAGAACTGAGGTGACCAAAAGGGACTGGGGCGGGTGGGGGCAAATGGTGGTGGAGCCCCCTGGAAAATGGTGAAGAACACATGTTGGTTTGGTAAACAGGGTGTGTTGACATATATCTGAGGGATGGGGAACCTATACATGTGAGTTTATTTTAATGTGTAAAAATAAAAAAATAATTCAAAAACATCTGCTCCCTCCTCCAAAGGGAGGATCAGGGCTGGGCACATGTTTGACAGTAATTTTTGTTGCCCTCTAACTTGGGGGTGCCTGGGGAGAGGAGTTTGTTTGTTCATACATTCCTTTCTCCGCTCATTCACTCATCAGTGACGTGCTCAGCCAATCCCTGAATGTGCTCTCCAGGCCCCTTGCAAGAGCCTGCGGGAGGGTTCTCACTGGCTTTATCTCCCCCTGACCACCGGCCCATCAGCCTGTACACCCCTGGCTCTCTTTTACGTATCCTTTATTACTGCCTCATGTCCTTGATTAATTCCGATTGAAGAAAAGTTAGATCCCCAAGTGACTCAAGAACATTTCATAAACCTTGAGTTGGTTCCATGATGGATCGAGAGGTCATTTCCATTATTTTTCTCCCGCAGGGTCTCCCTGGAGCTTTCAACAATGCGTGTCTTCAGAGAAGCAAGAAGTAAGGTGGGCGAGTGGGGTCTGGGTGGTGGGTGGACTCTGCCCTGTTAGAGAGCACCGTTCTTAACCTCCCAGGGACGGGAGGCATCACTTTCTGGAGTGACTCAAAGAATCTCTGTCACTGGACAGACAGAAATCAGCTGGCCTTTAGTCCAGCAGCCCTACAGCCCGGGGACCCAGGAGATGGCTCTGAGCCCTGATCGAGGGTGAGTCTGGGGGAGAAAGCAAGGGCTTACCCTCTGGTCAGGGACTGGGACCATCGCTCCATGGTGTCTCTGCTCAGCGCAGCGATGACCGTGTCCATCTTGCCCTCGTCTGGGAGGATGAAGAAGACAGTCCCATTGCCTTCATAGTCCAGCTGCACCAGCTGGCAGGGCAGCACCTGGTCATCGAGGTACTTGGTGGCGGCCACCTGGGACATCATGGGCACCTTCACTATAGTCGTCTCATTCACGTGGAAGCTCTCCTCCCTGGTGCTTTCCAGGTCGAAGGGCTGTGCCCACGTGCCTGCGGGAAGCGGGGCAGGAGACCGCCTGTGAGCAGGGGAGCTGAGTTCGAGCCACCTCTCTCACCTGGGACGGTTCCCACTGGTTTCCTGGTAAGATGTGAAAGTTCCAGAACTTTACAGGCTGACATCCTCCGCCCGCTGGGACAGATGGAGGATGAGCTTGTGTCTGACATTGGCTTCGGAAAGACAGGGGGAGGGTGTCACCCTTGGACTTAGGGTAGGATTCTGTAAACCAGACGCTGTCCACCACCTGAAGTGGCTCTGGTCTGAGGGTTCTGGAAGCCCAGCTGATGCTCAGGCTGCAGACACCAGTCAGGAGAGGAGTGGCGTTGAGCGCGGATCCTCCAGTCCATCCCCGCCCAGAGGTCCTGGCCACAGAAGACACAGGCAGCCTGGCCGTCCAGTTGATTGCACCTGCTCCCTGGCAGGATGCTCCTGACCTCCCCACGTGGCCCCGAGGGCCACACCACATTTCCTGGAGACAGAGTGATGGTGAGGAGATCCCTTCAGGATCACAGGCTCCCACCTGCAGCTGAATGGATTCCCCTCTGCTCCATGATGTCACCACAAAGCCTGTTTGCTCCCCTCGAGATGGGGAATGTACCACCTTCACAAGTGGAACTTGTCACCATACATCTTCTCTGATGGGAATATTGCTCCTCAGATGGAGTCAATACCTGCAAATGCCTTTCCTCTAAGCCTAGTCGGCCCAGCTGGGCTTATTCCAAGCAACCCACGTCCTCACAGGTGATAGCCCTTTGGAAATTTAGAGACAGAGGCTGAGTCTCACCAGGGCTTCCTCTATTCCAGGTTAAGGCTCCCCACAGCTGGGGGTGACCCGACCTGAAGTGTGGAAGCCCTTGTGAGGCCACCAGAGGAGGCTGCCTGCAGGTCCCCAGGACAGGTAGACCTGCTCCATCTGTCCTGGGCGACCTGTAGACCGTGGGATCCAGACCCTTGGTTTGAGCCAGCTCAGCCTCTCTGGAGAGCTCCTAAGGGGAACGACAGGGGAGGCTGGGGTGCGGGAAACAAGCTCTGCTGGCCTTCCCCAACGACGCTCTGAACTCACTGCTCTGCAGTCTGACGGCAAGTCTGGGGTCTTCGGAATGGAAAGGGATGGTGTTTTGTGACTGACTTGTCCAACTCTCAGCCAAAAAGAAAAATATGTGGATAAAATATTTTTCAGTGTTATGTTTCACCTTAACATTTGTCTGCTTGCTATTTTATGTTGTTTCTTTCCTAGAAGTGAGCATCCCATACCCAGTTGGACACAAAACCACATGCAGAATGGGATCTCAACTACACTTTGAGAGATTTCTTCTTGAAATTCTGGGACCAGAAAAACGTGTTGTAGAGAAACTTAAAAAAATGTGTGGAGGGAAACTGAGGGAGCAAGGAGGACTCCCCTGGAAAGTCTTTGAATATTATCTTTAATTTTCTTTAAACAGACCTGTCAAGACAGTCCACTAACTAAGGAACATGCTGGGAACACTTCACATGCCCTCATTTTAGCGATGTAGCCACACCGCTGCTGGTTTCTATTTGTTATCCTGATTCACTGGAAACATTTCTGGGGACCCCTGAACTTAAACAGAGGCTTGTTCACCAGTTCTGCTGCATCAGAGAAAATCTGTGCGCAAAATGGCACCCACTTCTGCCTGGTCCTGTTTTCACATGTTTAAAGCCTCTCTGATTTTATTACCAGGAATGATTTCTTCCCATCAGCTCAGCCCCTCTGTGGTCCTGAGAACTTGAAGAAGCTGAGACAGAACCCCTTTGCCAACACTTGTCCCACCAGCCTGTCCACAGGTGCTCAGGCTGCCTCAGTCTCAGGAGGACCTTCCCTTTCCCTGACTTATTCTGACTTTCTCCCAATGTTTGTTGCCAGACATCTACATAGGTGCTACTGAGCTCCTTCTACATGCCAAGCACTATGCAAAGGCGCTGGGACCCCCACGCAGACAAAGACATGCTGCGTAAGTGAGCAGCGTCTCTCAGGAGAGATGGACTGTGGAATTTGTGGAAGCGCCCAGAACCCTTTGGGGCCAACATTCCCAGACTCCTTGGCTCTCCCACTGTCAAATGTAAAGATTGCTACCTTCCTTGTGGAATTACAAAACCCCTGATAGCCACGCCAATCTTGAGAAAGAAGAACAAAACTGGAGGTCTGACACTTCCTGATTTCAAACTATTACAAAGCTAGAGGAATTAAAACAGTATGATACGGACATGCAAACAGACAAGTGGCACAGAATTGAGAGCCCTGAAATAAATCCTCACATAGATAGCCAACTCATATTTGACAGTGGAACCAAGAATGCTCACTGGGGTAAAGATCATCTTTTCAATCAGTGGTGTTGGAAAAATCCACCTTCAAAACAATGAAACTGGACCCCTAATTTATACCACTCCTCAAACTAATTTGAAATAAATTGCATGCTTAAACGTAAGACCTAAAGCCATAATACTTCTGGAAGAAAATATAGGGAAAAAACTCCTGGTTAGCAGTCTTGGTAATCATTTTTTTTTGATATGACATCAAAACCATAAGTAACAAAAATAAATGGGGACATATTAAATTAAAAAGCTCCTGCTCAGCAAAACATGTTATCAACAAAATGAAAAGGTCACCTACAGAATGGGAGGAGATATTTGCAAGCCATACATTTGATAAGAGGTTAATATTCAAAATATGTAAGAAATGCATGCTACTCAATAGCCAAAGTCAAACAATCCAGTAAAACAATAAGACTTGAATAGATTTTTTCCCCCCAAAAGATCATACAAATGGCCAATATGTGCATGAAAAAGATCACTAATAATGAGGGGAACGCAGATCCACAGGAGATTTCACCTTAAACCTCTTAGGATGCCTATTATGAAAAAAGATGACAAGATAACAAGTGTGGGCTAGGATGTGGAGAAAAAGGACTCATGCACTATGGGTAGGAATGTGAATTGGTGCAGCCAGTATGGGAAACAGTATGGGAGCTCCTCAAAAAACTAAAGCTAGACTTACCATATGATGCAGCAATTCCACTTTTGGATATTTAACCAGGTGTTGCCATCCTAAAGAGATAGGTTCATTGCAGCCTTATTTACAACAGCCAAGACATCAGAACAACCTAAGTGTCCATTGAAGGATGAGTAGATAAGGAAGCTTCACTCTGGAAAACCATGCTCAAAACTGGTGAGGAGGGACTGAAATTTGGATGAGGTAGGGCCTGGTCATTGCTGGTTGGGGACATTTGGAAATGTAAGTAGCAAAGCTAAGAGACTGTCCGGGAGTTCTTGAGAGAGGGGGTCTGTCTGGTTCTAGACTATTCCCAGCCCATAACCAGGTGCCTGATTCATAGCCAGGCTTCAGCCTAT
Organism: Solenodon paradoxus; assembly: GCA_004363575.1. Classification (NCBI taxonomy): domain Eukaryota; kingdom Metazoa; phylum Chordata; class Mammalia; order Eulipotyphla; family Solenodontidae; genus Solenodon; species Solenodon paradoxus. The sequence continues at coordinate 67,171 of RJWH01001979.1, read as the reverse complement.
ATTTTAGACGTGAGGTTACTAAATGATTCATAGCTTGTTTTCATCTCAAAGCAGCCTGCAAGAGCTCGGGCAAGTCACTCAATAATGCTGGGCATCATTTTCATCTTTTGTAAGATGATATAATTTCATCTTTCTGATAGGATTGTGGACTCAGAGACATGCATGTACTTTGTAAAATCAAGGCTTTGCCCGCGAGTGTGCCCTGAATTTTGGTGGATGTTAATGTTCTTGACAGGAGTACTGGACCTTGTCAGATGGTGTGTCTAGAAATACCTTTGAAGAAGATGTAGTTGATCAGGATGAGGATGGTTGGGCTTTCCGGTTCTGAGAACAAATCCATGATTTCCCCCTTTGTCTTATTCTTGATATACTCGTTGATCTGTCTGAGGGCTCTGGCCCAGTCCTGGAAATCTGCAGCCAAGGCCTCCAACCTGTAATACCGCTTAGAGTCTGCTGAGAATAGCTCCGTAAGCTCCAGGTTGCGATCAAGGAACAAGGCGTTGCCCATGATCATTTCCAAGCTCGTGGCTGACTCCCCAAAGAGGTGGTGCAGGTGCTGGAAGCTCTGGTGGATCTCAGCCTCAGATGTCTTGGTGAGGTTGAACCCCAGACCCTGGAGGAGCTGGGCTCGCGTGTCACCATGGGCACCTAGGGACAGCATAGCCAAACCCATGGAGATGCTCACAGGGGAGATGAAAACATTCTTGCCGGGTGCTGAGGCCACTAAGTGTCTATACAGACTAAATGCAAAGTCAGCATTGTTTGGAGCCAGGTTCCGGTGAGGGCTCCTGTTACCCGTGTCAGCGTTTGTGTCCTCAGCCTGGATGGTCCAGAGGGTACTGGCACACAGCCAGAGGAGACAGGTAGACAAGGTGAGTGGCATTGTCCAGTATGGCCAGGTCCTGCCAAATCAAGAATGTTCATTAGAAGATGTGGGTCACAGCGGGTGGTAGGCAGGAGATCCCACTGAAGACCCCATTTCAGCCCCAGTTCCTTCCTCCACATTGGCTGTGTGTCTTTGGGCAAGTCAGGATCTGGACCTCAGTGCTATTACCTGAAAGAACGACTTGTGCCTGCTGTGATTTCTCTAGTACCAGTCAGCACTGACCTAAGGTATTTTGCCTGTATTATTTCATCTAACTCTCACCAACAAATTAATAAGTGGATATTATTATGATTTTTAGGGAGGCCAAAATGGAAGCCAGAAAGATTAAACATCCAGCCAATTGATATATTCACAACAGTGAAAGAAAAAAATCCTGTCAACCAAGATTTCTATATCCAGCAATACTGTCATTCAAAGATGAGGGAGAAATTAAGACATTCCCAGGTAAACAAAAGCTGAGGTTGTTCATTAACACTGGACCTGCCATTCAGTAAGTGATAAAGGGAGTCTTTCTGGTCAAAAGGAAAGGAGACTAGAGAGTGAAATTTGCATGAAGAAGTAAAGCTCCCTGGAAAAGCTAAATATATGGGTGTTTATGAAATCTAGTATTATTGTAATTTTGGTTTGTAACTTCACTTTTTATCTTTATTTTTTTTAAAGATCATGTATAAGCAACCATTTTTATTCCATAATATGTAAAGGTATAACTTGTGACTAAATAGGGGAAGAAAGTGGAGACAGAGATCTACAGGAACAGATTTTTGTGTGCAATTAAAGTGAATCTGGCATGAACTTAAATGAGAGTGCTATAAATTTAGAATGTTAAATATAATTTCAATGGTAACCAGAAAGACAATAGTTACAGAATACACATAAAAGGAAGTGAGAAGGGAATTAAAAAGTTTAGCTACAAAAAAATCAAGTAAACAGAAAAGAGTAATGCAGGCCATGAGGAACAAGAAAACATATTATATGTATAGAAAACAAATAGGGAAATGGAAGTAGGCAAATAGAAAAATAGAAGTCCCTCCTTATTAGTAATTACAATGTAGGTACATGGATAAAACTCCCAAGTGAAAGAATAGAGAGTAGAATAGATTTTGAAAGATCTGACAATATACCTCCAATACAGGACACACTTTAGAGTCAAATATAAAAATATGAACATGAAAATATAGAAAAAGATATTCTATGCAAATAGTCACCAACAGAGAGTGGGGCTTTGGACCAAAAAGATTTTAAATCAGAAGGTTACAAGAAACAAGGGATATTATGTGAAATAAAAGATGAAAGACAGGAAAAAGATATAACAGTTATAAGGAGTCACACACTAAAGAGCAGAGTCTCAGAACAGAGGCATCGAACAAAAATGGGGAAATAGTTCTACAATAATAATTGGAGACTTTAATATTCTATCCTCAATAATGAGTAGAACAACCAGATGGAAGATAACCATGAAAATAAGAAAAACTTGAGCAATATGAGAAAACATTTAGACATGTCAGACACACACAGACGCTCTACCTGACAACAACACACATTATTCTCAAGTGAACACGGGGTTTTCTACAAGTTAGACCACATCCTAGGATACAGATCAGTGCTCAGTAGGTTTTAAAAGACAGACACCATCCAAAATATCTTCTCCAGAAATTAATAGCAATAGAAATCAGTAACAAAGTTGGAACATGAACAAGTTTGTGAAAATCAAACAACATGCTTTTAAACAACCGATTCATTAAAAGAATCACAAAGAAAATTAGAAAACCTTAGAGAAGACTGGAAACACAGCATCTCAAAGTGCAAGGTATTCAGTGACAACAGTTGCGATGAGAGAGATTTAACAAACACATTAAAAAGAGACCTCTAGTTAATAATCTGTCTTGACAGCTTCAGGGCTCGTAAAAAAGAAAAGAAACCAAAAATTAGCAAAAGGAGGAGACAATAATGACCAAGCACAGATGAATGAAACAGAGAATAGAAAAACCAGAGAAAATCAAATGAAACAAAGCTGTATCTAATCAATGTTTTATGATCTTCAAAAACATTAGCAAAGTTGACGTATCTTTGGCTTGCCCAGTGGAGAATAAAAGAGATCAGTCCCAAGTTACTAAAATCGGGAAAGAAAGAGGAGAGTTTGCTACCAATTCCTGACACTCAACATCTGCTGTCATCAGGTAAAGGCACATTAAAATCACATAAGCTACACCACATACCCTTTATTGGTGGCTTTTGTGAACAAAACAACACGATACAGGCAGCAAGCGCTGAAGCGGACGTGGAGACATTAGACATCTTGGGCCTCGCTGGTGAGAACATTAAGTGAGGCATCTTGTGGGGCAGAGGCTGGCAGGTAAACAGAGAACTGCCCTTCGATGCGACAATCCCACGTCTGAGTACAAATACATAAGAATTGGCAGAGGACTCGAGCAAATAGGTCCACACACCTCTCTTCAGAAAACCATGATTCACCATACCCTCCAACATTTGGAGACAGCCCAAACGTTCCTCAATGGATGAATGGGCAAACCAAATGCAATTGTGTGTGTTTCCTCTCAAACTAGTCAGACCCTGCACACTGACAGCAGATGTGAGGAATCTCCATGCATTGGGCCATTCTCCAATTCCTTCTACCAAGAATTGTGTCAGACCCCACACGCTAAAGATTCAACCCGGCAGGACAGCACCTGCCACTTCAGACTATAAATTAGAGTCCCCACGACCCTCTCCTTGGGCTAGACAGCTTAGTACGATGACTCCCAAAACTCAGGAAAACACTTGTTTACCGGTGTCCCAGAAAGGATTAATAAAGAATATGATTGAAGACCCAGACGACAGGATTCATAGGGTGAGGTCTGGAAGGGTCCCAGCAAGAGCTCCTGTTCCTGTGAAGTCGGTGTCGTCCACTTTCTGGGCATGTAGATGTGGGCATCAGAGGTTCTGAAATGGTATACCAGAAGTTCTCTGAACCCTGTGCTCTGGAAATTTTTATGCCGTCATGATAAATATTAACTCCATCTCCAACTCCTGTCTCCTTCCCAGAGGATGGTGGGAAGGCTGAACCTTCCAAAATTCTGGTCTGGCCTTGCTGGTCACCAGTCCTCATCTAGGAAGCCCCCAGGAGCCCACCCAGCGTCACCTCAATAAGACCAAGCTGCTCCTGGTCCCCTTATCATGTAGGAGCGAAACCAGGGGCAGAGACCAGTACACAGTCTTCCTGCTGTTTCGGACACAGGCTACAACATGGTTGAAGCTTGAAGACATTCTGCTCAGTGAATAATCTACTCACAAAAAGACAAAGCGTGCAGATTCCACTTCCATGAGCAGCCGGAGCACGAATTCAGAGAGAAAGTCGACTGACGGCTAGCAGGGACCGGGGTGGGGGAGGAACGGGGTTCTTGCTTAAGAGGACGGAGCTTCTTGCCTCTGAAGCTTTGACACGAGCTTCTGGAGATGGCGATCACAAACAGTGTGAATGCTTCACGCCGCTGAACTGGGCATTAAACATGGCTAACGTGCTCAGTCACTTATTGTATCGTTTTCCACAGAAAGAAATTAAGGAAATGGAGAAATGCAATGCATTAAAAAACTATTTGATAAGAGCAATTGGACCAAACATCATTCAAGGTGAGACTCGGTCAGTGGTCACTCTGTCTGCGAGGCTGCCGGCCCCAAGTCCCCTGCATCCCGATGAAGAAGGGATGCCAAAGAGGAGAAGCAGATCACTCTGCACCACCCCGTCCATGGACCCGGCCTGTTGGGAGACGCTGGGCACGCACAGTGAGACCAGTACTCCGGCGACCACCGGCCCACTGTGGAACACCCAGGGCCCTTTCCCTGGTGTCTCTGAACCCCGGACTTCACAAGAGACCTGCAAAGTTTCCCTCGCCTCCTGGGGCCTTATCCAGCACCCCGTCAGTCCCCACGCATGCAGTGGTGCTTCCGAGCTCCCACTTATCTGCTTTGATCACAGTCCAGCCCTGCCTGCTCCCTGTGGCCTTGCTCCCCAGCTACCTCGCTTTCAGAAGACTCGCCCAACTTGCCGGGCTGGCTCCTGGCCGGCCCAGCTGGGTCCAGACCCACCTTGCTATTTTCGAACTAAGTGCTGCGGTCTTTGAGCCCTGTTTCAGCAACACCTGCCTCTGGCCTCGTCCGTTTACCTTCAGATGTAGGACATTTGCCTCCTTTTCTCCAGTCTCAATGCAGAGCCCAAGTTGGGGGCTCCTGGTCTCTCCCAAGACTTAGCTGTTATCCCCTATCGGGACTGCCTGCCTCCTGCTGTCTCCTTCCAAGCCCTTTTCTCCTCTGCAGACATGGTTCTAAAATTCAAGCCTGCCAGCCATTCTCCTCCTGAGAACTCCCCATGCTCCCTGTAGGTGAGGGGGGTCCATGTGCCCCTGCCCCTGCTGGCAGCCCTGCCTTCAGTCTCACCACTGGGCCCTTGAAGCCTCAGTCCCAGAAGTGCTGTGTCTGTGAGGGCTCCTCCCGCACACACCAGACCTTCGTCCCTCTGGGGTCAGGCTGGGTGAGGTCATTTCAGTGTCCCCATGTTTGCAGAGCCCGCTTCTGACCTGGGAACTGGGTACTGAGTGGGCCCTACCCTGTTCTGGTCCAGGTGACTCCCTGCTTCAGGCCCACCCGCTCTCACCTTGCCTGGCTTCCTCCCTTGTGTACTCTGGCACGTAGGTCCCCAGTCACCTCCTCCAGAAAGCCCTTTCTCAGCACGTCTCCCGTCACTGCCCCTAACACACTGCGACGAAATCTTTGCCTTGGTCCCGATCACCCCACACCAGTATTTTACTCCCTCTTGGTCCAAGGCGCTGAGCAGTGGGCAGCCTGAGGTCAACCGGGCTTGCCTCTGATCAAGGCCTGGTTTCTTTTCTCTTCCTGCTGTCTCGGAGATTTCATGCCTCAACCCCTCCTCTGTCCATCCTCCAAATGGGGGTTCAAGCTCTACCCACCTCACAAGAAACGTATGGCAGCAGCCCCAGCTGTTACCAGCGTGTTTCCAGGTGACCCATCCTGAGCCCATTGTACAGAGGAGAAAATTGAGGCTCAGAAAGGCAGAGTCAACTGTGGGGAGCTGAGATTCTAAAGCCTGAGGCTGACTTCAAAGCCTACGCCGTGACATTTGCTTTCCTCCTTAGAATGTAAATTGGTGAGTAAGACGGCTCTCTGAAAAGTACACAGTGACATGAAAATGTGGAGTCAATAGTAGGCTTGACTCTCATGTCATGTTTGTCTCTTCTCTTCTCCCTCATCTCTGATGTGACATCCGGTATGTGCAGTCACTGTGTTCTTCATCTTTGTAACTCTGGCCAGCAGCCGCTCGGGACCTCTGCATTTAAAGCTCATGACGCATGGTGTACAGCAGGGTTTTGTTCCATCTGCAGTATCCTTGGCCCAGGTCACCTGCTGGAAGCCTGTGGGATTCTGTGAAAAGCAGTCTGCACGGTGCCCTCCGGCACTTCGGTCCCCAGGCCTGGCCCGTGTCTCCCAGCAGGGGGCGCTGCCTGCCTATGAGCCCTCCAGCTCTCAGCCTCCTCTCCCAGGCGGTCAGGCTGGTCACCTCTGTCCTGGCCATGCATGGGAATGGTTCTTAGCTCAGCGTCCACGTCTGCCAGGCTGGAGGTCAGGGGAAATCAGGACCCACCACCGGTGACCTCAGGGGTCTGGGAAACCCTGATGACTGCCCCAATATTCAATGGTCTGTTTACAGCACTCAGCCAGCTGCGTGGCTGCCTGGGAGGGAGAGTCCTCAGGTGCTACTCACCGCCTGCTGTGGCCTCCGACGACCAGCTGAGTCTACTGTCCTGGATCCTGGCACATGTACAGTAAGCCTGCAGGGTCTCTGCTTCTAAATTGTTTGCCAGCTTCCCTGCTGGTTAATGGTTAGAGGGGGCCAGTGGCCTTCACCCCTCACTGGCCCCCTCCCCCCAGCCCGTAACCAATGGGAGACTTTTCCAGGATATTTGAGTAAAACACAGAGATGCCGCAAATTTGTGTTCAGTTCGCTGAAGTTTTATTTTTTAATATGAAAACATGGCTGCAGTTGCGTCAATATTTGCGGTTGCCCTGTGGCAGTTGACAGAGAAACCCCAGGTGCCCTGGATGAGCACGACGGCCTGGACACCTGTGAAGAGCCGGGTCCTAAGCTCACGCACCTGAGCTTATCAATAATGCTTATTGATCTTAGTCAGTTTGGAAATCCTGAAGCAAATTTTGGAATTTTTATCTGGGAATTTGTCTGCTTTACCTAGGCTTTCAAATTAAAATACCAGAGATTTATTCAGGATATGCCTTCATGATTAAAAATCTCTATCAATAATTATTTTTATTGTTTTGGTTCTATGTTTTATTTGCATATTTTCTTTGCTAAATCTTGTTAGCGAATCTATCTCATTAATTTTTTCAAAGGACCAGCTTTTAGTATCATTAGGCTTTACTGGCTTTTGATCTTTATTTTATTGATTTCTACCTTTATTTTCTTCTTCCTTTTCACATTTGCTGGGTTTTCCTCTTGCTGCCATTAGTCTATATTCTGGAGTTAAATGCTTATCTTATTTTTCTTTTAACATTTCCATTGTCCATATATTTAAAGATAAATATTTTTATTTATCTAATAATTTATCAGTGTCCTAGCAATTTTTGATATTTACTATCTCTGTATAAAATCTTCTAAGTATTTAAAAATTTCCTTTAAGGTTTCACTTTTATCCAAGGGTAATTAGTAATAAGTCATTTCATTTATTAAGACTTTTAGTTTACTCTTGTTATTTTTATTTCACTATGGTCAAAGAGTATCATCTATATGATATTGAACATTTGGAATTTTTGGGGTTTTTTTGCAAATACAGATGATCTGTTTTTGTAAATGTTACATGTTTCTTGTAAAACAATGGCTATTATCTGTCACTATGCATACATATGTACACATATATGTATGTATAGGTGCATTTATGTATATAAAGAACTGTTTAGTTTATTATTTCTTCAACTCATCACATCTATCCTGATTCTCTAATTACTTGAGCTTTTCCTTTCTCAATGGGAATGTAAAAATCTCCCCTCACACTTGTTCACTGATTTATCTCCATCAGTTTGCCTGATATACTCTGAGGCTGAGGAAGCATTTGTAATTTTGATCATCACATGGAGACAGATAGGGGCATGTGGATATCTCTGTACTAATTTTATCCTCGCAATTGTCGGTTAGGAATTATTTCCACATTAAGATTTTTTTCACAGGGCCCTGACTCTTGGCTGTCACTCCTGCTTTATGCTCTGTTCTTTCCCTCTCTGAAGGTGTCCCCTCCCCTGGGGAAGGAATGCAAATAGTCCCCAGCCACAAGGTCTCTGTGGAATTGGAAGGAACAGCAAGACTTTAGTTGCTCCTCAATCAGAAGAACTGCTGCTAAAATGGTTCTTTTTATTTCTTCAGTGACTGGTGCCCACCAAGTACTTGGTCCTGCTTAGACCGTGCCCTGCCAGAGGGTCATTTCTTTAATCACCAACTTCTTACTCTTAAAAGAGAAAAATCATTTCTATAATAAAAGAGCATTTTAATCACTCTGTTGAGTCAGACCGCTGACCTGTGTCCACCAGGCCCAGCTTGTGCCTTCAGATGAGGTGGCCTGCACCTTCTCCCACTTACCTAGAGGTCTGGTTCAGCTGTTCCCTCTGATTCAGCCCGGCTGCATCTGGGCCTCATGAGAGACATTGCTGGTCATTCAGGGGGTCACCCCAAACCTGGAGTTTTTGGCTGAAGGCCTTTGAGAATGACCACGTCCTCTCTGAAATCACCGCATTGTTCTGGGCTCCTCTCACCCACCTCTGTCCCTAACTTCTCAGTAGGTGCATCAGGCAGCTCCATCTGGATTCTTGTCCCAGGGAAACAGGGCCCAAGGCTTGTCAAGTCTCAGAGCTGCTGCAGTCAGTATTGCCAGGGAGGAGGCTGGGCTGGAGTTTACCAGGGAATTCTGCAGCTACGGTGGCCTCCCTGATAAGGGCTGAGAGCTGGAATTCCAGCTCTGCTTCTTGCTTTGTGACCAACTTGCTTTGTAATGTTGGACAAGTTGCTTGACATCTCTGAGGTTCAACTTTGTAACTTCCTGTCTTCCTGGAGCTGAAGGGGGTTAGAATCAGGACATGCTGAGGCTTGCATCGGTCAGCTTGGACTCCAGTATCACTCCAGTTGATAAAAAATGCATGACTTTGGTCAATGCCTTCCTGTCTGCAAACCTCGTTTTTGTTTTTGTTTTTTGTCTCATTCAATGGGATGAAAAGTCATGCCCACCTAAGAAGCTCATTTTGGGGCTGAGTGGAGAAAATAAAAGTAGTGTGTTTAACGCACTGTTTTGGTGAATCCATCAACATTTTTACTACTGTTCTTGTCACATTTGAGTTTCAGTGTCATGAGGACCTCACGAAAGAAGCCCAGCCTGTACTCTGTTACTCTAAAATTTGGAAACCTCTAAGTTGGTATTATTTTTTCCTTTCATAGTTGGCAGAATTTGCCATAGAAATCACCTGGACTTAGGATTTTCTTTGGGAGAAAGTTTTGGTTTTATGGATTTATTTCTTCCATAGTTAGAGGACTATTCAGGTTTTCTATTTCTTCAGGCAGCATTTTTTTTTAAAAGAAGTGCATTTAATCTAGTGCATTTAATTTAATTTTCACAATGCCCTCCAACACATTCCAGAGCCATAGTAATGCCCATTTTTAAATCCCCAACCTTAGTTGTTTCTCCTTCTTTCCTGCAGCGGCACCAAAGGGTCATTCATGCTACGTATATTTAAAGAACTCTGGGTTTGTCTGTCTTATTTTATACTTATTTTCTATTCCAGTCATTTCTGTTGTGTTATTTCCTTTGTTCTCCATGGCTGTGCTTCAACTGTGGTTCTCCTTTAACCTCTTGAAGTCGTGGCAGCGTCACAGCTGGTGTTTTCCTCTATGTGCTGCTGTGTTTTCGAAGGAACACAATTTTGTCCCAGCACACTGTTCAGTGTGTCTTCAAAGTTTCCTTTTCACAATTCTGTGAGATATCATTTACAGACCCCGTCACGCAGCGTCTGTGTATGAGTCTGTGATTTGTGCTTCATGGATAGAGCTGTGCCAAGAACACCACGATCCAGTTTTAGAACATTTCCATTGTCGCCAAAAAATCCGTGCACCCTTTTGCAGTAGTTTCTTACTCTTATCTCTAGCCCTGGGCAGCCATGGATCCCTTCTGGGCTCAATACAGTTGCCTTTTCTGGATAAGCTGTCTAAGTGGAGTCATGCTTAGTCAATCTGTGTTGACGCAACTGAGGGAGGTGCGCTACGGACATCCGGGACATTCAGGTGTGGAGCACCCCAGGGGGCTGCTGGAGACCCCGGATGTACAGGATAGGCCCCGCGGTCAGAGGTCTTGGGTCCTCGTGCTGCGTTGGGGGTTCTGGACAGAAGGACGGGTGCAGACGGGGAACACGCATCACAGAGATCACCGCATGGTGATGTGTGGACTGGGGACCTGAGGCTCTCCCTGGACATGGCAGCACTTCTTTGGAGCCTCCGCTGGTGCTTCCTGGTCTGTGATGTGCGTGTGAACCGCCTGGAATTTTATGAAAGATTCTGAGTCAGTAGGTTGGGGTGGGACCTGAGAGCCTGTATTCCTGACAGACTCCCCAGGGCCCAATGACGCTGGTGCATAGGGCACCCTGAGTAGAAAGACAGCAGCTGCCCCAGAGAAACGAGCCAGTTGATCCCGGGTGTGGCTGAGGACAGGGAAGAGCAGGGGGCTGGAAGGCCAGGGGCAGCTGCAGGAGACCTGGTGCTGGGACCTACTGGGTCACTTCCTGCCCACAGTATAAATCAGTGTCTGAGCAGGGAGGGCAGATCCTTGGTTGCTATCCAGCCACGGCTTCCATGGAACTGTGCTTGTTTCTAGGTCCGAGGTTCAAATTCATGGCATGTTCGAGTCCTCGAAGCCAAATTCAATATTGCTCTGTGCTTTACAACATCTCTGCGCTTGGGAATCTCAGGTGAATTCTCAGCCTCTCAGAAGAAGACATAAATGATAACATGATGACAAAGTGTTGGCGCACCTTGCAGGAGCGGTAGCTGAATCCTGCCTGGGAATGAGGGTGCGCTCTGCCTGCCCCGTCGACCAGAAGGGTCTCGGCCTCCCGAGGGCAGAGGCCAAGAGGGTGGCTGGTGAGAGGGTTTCATCACGTGTGGGGGCGGAGATCCTGGGGTTTTAACTTAGTGGGAAGGGCTGAGTCCACGTGTTCTGATTCTCTGAGTCTCTTCTCTCTCCGGGCCATCTCCAGGTCAGGAAGAATGAAAACTATTGGAACTGTAGCCAGAGGGTAGTGGAGGGCGTAGCTATGGGGGGTGGGCGGGTGGAAACGCCAGAGCTGGTTCAGGCGCCAATCATGGGGACCGGGTGTGGCTCCACGTTCACTTAGAAGGGTCTGACTCACTGTGCTCGGGGTCCAGCTGGATTTTCCATTTCCCTGGTCAGAGAGATGGCTGGTCTTAGAAGGGCCCACCAGCATTTGTAGCAAAATGCACAGGGGTCTAAATAACCATCATACAAGTAATCACCTTTAAGAAAAATAGAATTTTCCAGAATCAAGATGATGTCTGGTTCCACTCCTGGGCAAGCTTCCCAGTTTTGCTGTGGGTTTTTCCCCTCCTGAAGTGATCCATCCGACCTCTGGGTATCCTGCTGTTCCTGAAAGGGATGGGGACACCTCTGTGTTATGCAGACTCTGGGCAGTGCCCACAGCTCTGTACCAGGCGCTGACCCAGGGGCCTGGCAGGAGAGCACGGAGGAGCTGGCCGTAGTGTGCATGGATCCTGTTGTTGGGGACCAGCCCCTCCAGGATGTGCGTGTGTTGTTGGCCTGCTGGAGAGCCTGCGGGGGCAGCGGATGGAGAGGCTCGGTGGGGAAAAGTTGAGGTTCATGCCTGGGTTTGTGGCCACCAGCTGCCTGTACAGGATGAAAGCAGAAGGGGGATTGTTCAGGAGGACTGAGGATGTTGACAGGGTCACTGGGCTTCCAGTTTAGGAGCCCCTTGTCCACAAGCATGTGGACCCAGCCTGGCCCCCAGCAGCCAGAAGGACAGGGTGGGCCATGCCATCTTGGACCAGCAGACACAGGGCGTCACGCAGAGGCACGAGGCTCCGTCAGCTCTCCTGCACTGAGCGCCCTGGGGTGGGCTTCTGTGGGACCTTCACGGGGACTGGGCAGTGCTGGACTCAAAAGTAATGGTTCTGATTGAAATCCCATCTGATTTTTTTCTATTTGGCAAATTGATTCTAAAGGTTACCTTTCGATAAAGATAGCCAGCGTTTATCCTTGGATGCCCATTGTCTCTACACTCAGAGATCTCAGAGATGGGCAGTGGGGTGTATGACACTCTGGACTAGGGAAAACAACCCTGAATTGACTGAAAGAACCCTGGGTTGACAAATACTCAGCAAGCGCTAATGCAAATTATATTTTCCTACCAGACACAGGAGATAAGAACTCAGTGGAGGAGCCTGTAAGATGTGGACTTGAGCTGGGTCCTGAAGAATGCGCAGGACTTAGGAATTCTAAAAGGGGAGAGGACACACTGGCTAAGTAGCCTCTGAGTGATGACCAAGTAGACTCAGAGTCCATTGCTGTCACACTGTATTTTTCCAGGTTGTTTGTCTATCTTTGCTCCCTTTTGTGTTTCTCTAGTGAATGAGTAGTATCTTATTTCTCTATGCAAAAGCCCAAGGACTGATGGATTAAAATAAAACTAGTACTAATGCATGGAAAGATTGCAGCCAATCTAAATGAAATTGCTTATTTGTTGAAGGTCTTTCTAGGTGATAGAATCTGCTATATGCTAAATGACCCTGTGAGGAGGCAATCACCTTACTTTTTCAGAATAGCCCAGGAAATGTTGAATAGCTTGTTCAGAAACATATATCTTTCAGAGATGGAGGCAGGCTTGTCATGTAAAATTATATGACACCCAGACCTACATTTTTCTCTGCTAACTTCTTGAGAATGGGTACAATCTGAAGTTTCTGAAAAGGTAACATAAAGGGTAGTTTGAAGACTGGAATGCTTAGGAGGATTGAAAGGTGGTTGAAGGGAAGGGAGAATGAGAGAGAGAGAGAGAGAGAGAGAGAGAGAGAGAGAGAGAGAGAGAGAGAGAGAGAGAGAGAGAGAGAGAGAGAGAGAGAGACAGAGGGAGGGAGAGAGAGAGGAAGGGAGGGAGAGAGGGAGAGAGAGGGGGAGAGAGAGACAGAGAGAGAGGAGAGAATGATTAGCAGGCAGGTTACTTAAAATAATGGAGTTACCAAAATCTAAAGCCCCAGTGAAGATGTTGCACATTTGGTTTCAAAGAAAGGCAGTAGGATAACCTAACATGTAAGATCCTCGATAGTGAAATATTTCAATTAATTATCACATGAAAGTCTTGAAAGGTACAATGAAATCATGTCTGGTCCAAGAGAGGAATTCATCTCAGAATACATAGAAGTAGAAAGAATTTTAGAGATTATCTAGGACAATATTGAAAATGTTTTCCCTCTAAACTGCCATCTTGAATCTACTGCAGTGGTCTCTGGAGCATTACCTGGAGAATTCCGTGGCTGTGCCTGAAAGAAGATGGAGACAGGGCCATGGTTGGCTGGTGAGATCTGCTGTGGATGTGAGAGCAGAATAAGTAGCGCGTGGCCAGGTATTTGCCATTCTTAGTCTAGTCCACTGCTCTCATTTTAGAGATGAAGAAAGAGGTTGGGAGACATAGCAGGAGCTCACCAAGCATCACACAGCCTGGCAAAAACAGAGAACTAGAATTCTTTCTCTAGTCTCGGGAGCAAGTATTCTTTCTACTCCACCATACATTCTTTTGGGATTGACAAGAAATCATAGTCAATTCTCACAGGGTCTAATGGAGATAAACATCTGATATCCAACTATTGACTTTGACTTCCAGAGTCCTGCTGGCCTTCACCTGAAACCATTTGTTTATTGAACAAATAAGCCTTTGAGCCTGTTTGTTAGCCTCATAAGGCTTATCTCAATCCTATCTTTGCATTTTGCTCTAGTTTCTTTAGCACCTACTCTGCATGTAGATCTTTACACGTAACAGCTTATTTAATCCCCTGAACCACCTGTATGTTTGTTAATGAGAAACTTGGGTTCACGTGACTCCCCATCACGATATAACTTGTGAGTGATTAGTGCCCGAAACAGAGCCCAGACTCCAGCCATTCTTTTGCCATTTCAGTAGTTTGGGTTCCTGTGGGCTTTTAGACAATCTCATCTTGTGTCTTTATTTGTGGAATAGCACTGAGTATCAAAAACCAACAGTTGGAAAAGCTCTTTGCTTATATTCCATTAGTGGACATGAGCTGGCCTTTAGAGCCCAATTGTCAATGATATTCCTTCATTGTCCCTCACTTCTTCCTAAGCTAACATTAGCCCAAGGGCAGTACTCAGCTCCTCAAACCCTGCACGCTCCACTAAAATACTCCCCAAAGCCCTCTATAGCATGTCTACTTTGGGGGTTCAAGGAGGTGATCAGACCACCAGTAGCCTTCAGGGAGCCTCCTCCTGTGCAGATGAAGGAAAGTCATCTGTACTTGTTTTCTGCACCTGCCATAATTAAGTGCTATCAACAGAGTGTTGTAAACAAACAGCAGTTATTGTCTCACAGTCTCAGAGGCTGAAATTCTGAATCAAGCTGTTGGCAGTGATGGTCTCTTCTGAGTGCCCTGAGGGAAGGGCTTGCTCCAGGCCACTCTCCTTTGCGTGTAGATGGACCATCTTCATGGTCATACATTTGCACTGCTTCTTCATTTTGTCTTCCCTCTGCACTCCTGTTGTTGTGTCCTGATTTCCTCTTCTTAGAAGAGCCCCAGTCCTGTTGGCTGGGGGTCCACACTAATGATCTCATTCTAAATTAGAGCAGCCACACAAACACGCATGTTTGGAGGTGGGGCAAATTCAATCCATAGCAGCATCTTGCTGGCCCACGGACACATTGATGAGAAATTGCATCCCCCCACCTCCCCCACCCAGCATTTTACTGCATTAGTTAAAAAACACTGAGCAAATTAAAAGGGGGCTTCCAGTGGACATCTTAAGTCTACCGCTTGAATTCTACCATTGACATTTTACTATGCCTGTTTTAATATACTCTCTGGAGTAGCAACGTCTTTCTGCAAAATAAAAAGAGCATCTTTGACCAGCACTGTGTCACCACCATCCAGGCTGTGCCACTTGGAGAGTGGAGTATGGGCTGGATTTCAGGTGCTAATCCTCCCTCTGCCATGCACTTATGTGCAAGGCACAACTTGTATCTCTGTCCTCATTGATCCCAAAGACAGTCCTCTAAAGCAGCAAGTAGGGTGATAGAGTTTGTGCAAGGTCCTTGTTTCTTTTCATGAAGAAGTTTGCAATGAAAAAGTATACCCTGAAATTAGCTGGAACTCACACAGAGCACAGTCTGCTTGGCATTCAATGCAAGATGGTTGAATGCATGAACATTTCACTGAGTACAAGATGGAGGAATGAGAATGATTGATTGACTGACTCTCCTTCATCATAAGCTTAGTTTATGTGAGCATTAACCAGGAATCATAAATGTCCAGACACTAAAGAAGGGAGTGCCCACTAGGAAGACCTACGCTCTTCTTAGAAGCCTATGTGATGGATTATTGAAACATCTCAAGAGGATAATTATCCTAAAGCCCTTAGATTGACCATTCATATTGCTTCTGCTGGGTTTTTGGTCACAAGTAATCCTCCTCCAGGCTCTGCCCTGTGCCCAGGAGGAACGTTCTCTAACATGTAACCAAAGGGGAGTGAAGCTGTGTATTTGTGGGGGACGCAGCAGGGTCACAGTCGAAGGCCAAGTGGGAATTGCTGGAGATATAGCAAGATGAGCAGAGCAGGGTTATCAGGGCAGTGACTGGAGATGGCTGCTGCTCCCCCAGGCTGGAGAGGAAGTTAATATTAACAGGTCCAAGGTGATGTGGGTTTGTGCAACCATGGCCTGGCCCCGCCCTCCCTAGCGACAGCCCCATTTGTCCATTCTGCCTCTTGCCCCTTAGTTGCCCCATGCCCAGAGAGGATGGAGGTGGGCTGGGTCTCTGCCACTCTGAACCAGGAACGTCAGATACCACTCCGCTGCACCATGGGGTCACTGAGCCTCAGCATGCAGGCCCAGCTAGTATTTGAGTCACTGATCTGGACACAAGTGCCTGTTAGTCCAGAAAGGGCATCAGATGTGTGTGAGGAGAATAAGCTTTCAGATCTCCTAACCCTTCATCTTGTCCTGCCAATCAGTTTCCCTGGGCCACTGCCTGAGTGAGCGAATGAAAAACACCCAAGAGCCTCTTTCCGCACTTTGATGTGAAGAAGTTTTACATTTTGATACAGCCCAGTTGATCTCTTCGAGCTTTTGTTGCCTGTGCTTTTAGCTGCCTTACCCAAGAAAGCATTGCTAAATCCATGTCACAAAGATTTCGGCTATGCTTTTTCTAAGAGTTTGATAGTTTGAGCTCCTGCATCTGTTTCTGATCTGTTTTAAGTTAATTTTGTATGTGATGTAAGATAAAGGTCAGGTCCAACTTAATTCTTTTGCATGCAGATAACCAGGTTTCTGAGCACCATTTATTAAAGGTGTCCTTTCCCCATTGAGACTGCTCTTTGCACCTCTGTTTGAAACCACTTGACTGCACATGTGCAGACTTATGCCCATGGGCACTATGGGTGTCTTTAAGCCAGTCCTACACTGCTTTAGCTTCTTTGAAATCAGGACATGTTGAGATCTCCAAATTTGTTCCTTGTTTCAGGATTCCTCTGGCTGTTTGGGTTGTTTGAGCCCATGGGAATTTTAGGGTGGAGCTTTCTATTTCTATAAAAGATGCCTGTGGGGTTTTGATAGGGATTTCATTAAATCTTAGATCACTTTAGGTAGTATTGACATTTGAACAATTAAGCTACCCAATCGGTGAATATGGAATAGCTTTCCATTTATGTGTATCTTCTAATTCCTTTAACAACATTTTGTAGTTTTCAGGGTACAAGTCTTTCACTTCTTTTGGTCAAAGTTTATTCTTAGGTATGTGTTCTTTTGCTCCTGTAAATGGAATTTCCTTTCATTATTTTTCTTTTTGAATTGTTTATCGCAACTGACTTTTGCCTGTTGATTTTATATCCTGCAAATTTGCTGAACATATTAATGAACTCTAAAGTTTTCTGGAGGCATGTATGCGTGATCTTTAGGATTTTCTATATATCAAATCATATCTGTTAACAGAGATCATTTTAACTTTCCTTTCCCATTTGGATGCTTTTTAGTCTAGTTAAATTGCTCTGGTGAGAACATCCAATATTACGTTAAATAAAAGAGGCAAAAGTTGGCATCCTTATCTTGCTCCTGATCTCAGAAGAAAAACTTTCCATCTTCCACCACTGAATTTGATGTAACCTATGGGCTTTTCCTACATGACTTTGCTGTGTTGTGGTAGTTTCTTTTTATGTCCTAGTTTTTTTTTTAAATGTTCCTTTTTCTCATGAAAAGGTATTGGATTTGGTAAAATATTTTTCCATATCAAGTGAGATAATCATGTGTTTTCCCCTTCATTTTATTAATGTGGTATGCCGTATTCATTGCTTTTCATTTGTTAAACTAACCTGCATTCCAGGAATAAATCCTATTTGTTGACTGTATATTATATTTGTAATGTGCTGCTGAATTCTATTTGCTAGTGTCCTGTTGAATATTTTTTTCATCAATATTCATAAGAGATATTGGTCTGTTTTTTTTTCTGTAGTCTTTGTCGATTTTGGATTCAGAGTAATGCTGGCCTTATAAAATGAATTAGGAAATGTTTCCTTCTTTTCAACTTTTTTGGAAGAGTTTGAGGAGGATATTTGTAGATTCTTCTTTAAATCTTTGTTAGAATTTAACAGTGAAGTCATGTGGTACTGGGCTTTTCTTCATGGGAGATTTTTGATTATTGATTCAATTCCCTTCATAGTCATAAATCTGTGAACAGTTTTTATTTATTCCTGATTCATTCCTGATAGATTTTATATTC
The DNA here is from genome assembly GCA_004363575.1 of Solenodon paradoxus. NCBI lineage: Eukaryota > Metazoa > Chordata > Mammalia > Eulipotyphla > Solenodontidae > Solenodon > Solenodon paradoxus. The sequence goes on along the minus strand of RJWH01001979.1, from coordinate 49,202 downwards.
TAGGAGTTTATTTAACTAGATTATACAATTTGTTGGCATATAATTTTTCATAGTTTTTGCTTACAGTTTTTTATTTATGTAAAATCACTTGTAATATTCTTTCATTTTGAATTTTAGTTATTTGAGTTTCTCTCTTTTTTTTCTGAGTCTGACTAAAAGTGTCAATTGTGTTCATCTTTTCAAGGAATCAAGTCTTGTTTTTGTTAATTTTCCTTATTTTGTATCCTCTATTTTCTGATCTCTTTTCTAGTCTTTTTAATTTCCTTCCTTCTCTTGCTTTGGATTTAGTTTGTTCATTTTTTTCCCCTCATTCCTTGAGGTGAAGTTTAGCTTGTTTATTTAAGGTCATTTTTCTTTTTTTAATGTAAATACTTACAGATATCAATTTCCCTCTTAGTATAGCTTTTGCTCCATCCCATACACTCTGGAATGTAATATTTTCATTTTTCACTTGTCTCACTATATTTTCTACTTAATTTTGTGACTTCTTGTATTTTCACTTGTTTAAGATTTGTTGTCTGGTTTCCACTTATTTCTAGATTTCGCATTTTGCTTCTATTCTTAACTTTTAGTTTAATTCTATTGTGATGGCAAAGGGTACTTTGTATGATTTTAAGGTCTAAAAAATTATCCAAACTTGTTTTTCAGCTTAACATATGGTCTATCCTGGAGAATGTTCCAAGTGCACTTGAGAAAAATGTACGTTCTGCTGTCGTTGAGCAGATGTATGCACGCTTGTTATTTCAACTAGTCTAAGGTGCTATTCAAGACCTTTGTTTTCTGTCTGTTTCTTCTGTTGGCTGATGGAAAGTAGTGCTTCTCCTATTATTATGCTGCTGTCTAGTCTCCCTTCAATTCTGTCAATGCTTGCTTTATTCTCTTGCTGAGTCAAATAACTTTTTTTTCAGTTTGAATTACATGAGTCCTGCTCTGATGACTTGTCTCCTTGCCGTGTGGTCTATCGGACTGAGCCTCACCCCATGCTTGTCTTTTTTGTCAGCTGCTCTTAGGCCAAGATCTAAACAAGTGGTTGTGCTCACCTATCCACAGAGATGGTCATCCCCCATGGCCTTGTTTCCACGTCTGTAAGTAACTTGTAGATTTCAACCCACATTTCATGCTTGTCAGGCAAGCAGTCAGAATTCTCTAGACTGTGCTCAGAGTCCCCTGGCTTCCTGGTACCTGGGAAGGGATCCCCATGTGGGAGGAGGGGCTCCTTGGAGCCAGCCCCGCCCTGCTGGACAGACTTTTTTCATTGCAGACTGTTAGGCTCAAGTGAGTCCCTCCTAAATCTGCTCCATGGGGACCAGGTGGTCAGTAACCTGGGTCATTTTGGGGTGTTCATTCTCTTAGATGGGGTGCTGTCTGGACACCGCAGGATTCCATGGGGCTGGTTGGGTAAGCTCATCAGGAGACTCAACAAATCTCCTTCTTTCCCTGGAAGCCACCCGCCAACAGCAGCACATGACAATCATGACCGTGACACCAGGCGGTCCCGCTGACTTGCACACAGCAACTGCCCTAGAAGGCTTTTCTGAGCTGAACCTATGATATTCTGGGGTCCTCAGCCCCAAAACTGTCTGCAGTCCCTGCCGCCAGCTGGGCTGTCCACTGGGCACCACTTGGCCTGAGCCCTGGGCACAGAGGACATTAGTCCCTGAAGAGACACAGGCTGAGTGGCTGGAGGAGGTAGTGGGGGGAAACCTGTTTTCTTTTATTTCTGTCGCTTGCCTGGTGAGGGCCCATGTCTCTGAGCCTGCAGTTTTAAATGGCAAGGGTGGGAAAACGGAGAAAAATGAGTGCTCATCTTAGCTCACAGCCAGCAGGGAGCTGGGAGAACGGGCATGGGGAAGAGGGGTGGGGTTCTCAAGTCAAAGCCTATAGCCCAGTGAGGGATCAGCAGATGGAAGATGACCATGGACCCAGATAAAAGGAGGAGAAGGTGACAGAAAAGATAGCAGGGTTATCTGAGGAGTTAATGAATACACTCCGCCTTTGCAACTTCAACTTCCAACGGTGAGATCAAGGCCCAGGTCTGCTGTGTAGGAGGCCTGGGGTCACAGAATGGCAGGGAGATCAGGGACCTTCCTCTGGAATGGGGCAAAAGGCCAGAAGCTTCCTCAGGAGAAGGCTGAAAGTGCATGCGCTTGACCCAGTAAATGTGGGGAGCAGGTAGGGGTGGAGAGGGCATTGGTTCAGCAGCCAAGGCCCGGGCTCTGGGTCTTGCTGGAGTTCATAGGGCAGCAGGGAAGAAGAAGGAGAGGAACATGTTCCAGAACAGGGGACCTGGCCATGGGGAGCCATACTGCCTTCTGCAGCCAGGAGACACAGGAGACCACCCACCATGGGTCCTGCCCCAACCCAGAGATTGCAGGCACATAGAGACAGGTCGCTGCAAAGTTGCCCACCACAAGCATGATGGCTTTGGCGGGTCAGCTACATGCTGGGAGATTGGAATAAAGTGACTCCATCCTCCCAGGCGACTATTCTAGGAAGAAAGCAAAGACCCACACTGAGGCTTCAGCACTGACTCTGGGATGTGAAGTCAGCCTCCCCTGCCTCAGTTTCCCTCTGCAAGTGAAGAGAAGGACTGAGATGGCGCCCAGCTCCCCACCAGCCTGAGTGCAGGAGGAGACTGGCAGAGACCTGCTTAATCAGCACGGCTCACTGATGCCCAGGGCGACTCCCGGACACACTCACCCACAAGCTGTGCCTTGCCGCTTACAGGGCAGGGTCAAAGGCTGCAGGAGTCTCAGTCTTCGGTTGCAGTGGCTGCCTCTCTCCCTACCATGCAGGACATCACCTAAGAGCCCCTGGGGCTCACAGCCAGGCATGATGTCATCTGAGGGCCAGGATCTCTTCCCTGAAGAGGCTGGTCCAGTGGGACCGGCAGGAGCCAGGCATCGGGAGCTGGGTGCATGGGCTCCACGGCCATGCAGACCGGGGTCCAGCTCCCTTTGATACCCTGAGCGTTGGTGGAGGAGTGAATGATAAAGAGTGTCAGAGTCTAGAACTGTGCTGAAACAAGGACGAAGTTCTTAGACACCAGCAGCCCAAGTCACAGGCTTGTTAGCGCCCAGAACCCAGCCCTGATCTACGCTGAGTCTGGATTCCCTGCCTCTTGGGCTCCGCAGCCCATTGTCTGGGCACAAAAGGCCTATAAATGGACAACCGCCAATGCCCAGACTCAGGCATCCTGAGAAAGACGACACGGGCCACCCCGATGTCGTTAGGGTCTGGCAGAGTATTGTGACGTTCATGAAACTAATCACCCCCTTACTGCTGAGAACACTGAGGCCAGAGAGGAAATGACATCTCCATCCCCAGGGCATGAGAGTGTCCGTGTGAGAAGGTCCCTGGTTGTGTGACTCCAGCTCAGGACCTTTGTTCACGATCTCTCATTTAATCCTTTGTGAGCGCTCTCCAGGGAATTGAGAACAGCAGAATCTACTCCTCAGCGATTGTTTTTGGAATCCACAATCTCGATTGAACATTAACATTAATATGAATATGCAGGGACCAATCCTGAGCAGCCCTTTCCAGAAGAATGCAGGGGACGTGAGATGAGTTAGGTCTCACTTCCTGCAGGATGCAGTCATGGAAACTGAGGCAGAGTGACAGAAAGGCTTGCGAGGTCTCCACACTGATTCCAGGACTCACTGGGGACCCCTAAATTCTTTCTGCTCCTTCAGCATTTTCGTCCTGGCACTGAGCACAGCATCGCCTAAGAACTAAAGGGAATTAACACCGAAAACACTCTGATTTCCAGACTATTGTTAACAGCTGAATAGGTGAAAAAAAAATGTTGCTTTTAAATGAACGCACATTTCCGACTGGCTTCTTCTCTGTGCTCACGGGGGAAGGAAGACATGGCACCAGAGCCAGGGGCCTGCACTTCCCAGACAAGGCCTTCCTTTGTCCCTGCACTGCCACTATACAAATGATGCCTGGTCGTGGAGAGGCAGCCCTGACTTCTGACAGCACTGTCCCCTGTGTCACCTGTCAGCTCACCGGGGTCAGGGGCTCCCTTATGGGACTGCCCTGCTGTGACAACACTGTGACCACCCCGCACCTTTCCTGCACGAGCTCGGGCTCAGCTCACCAGACCCCCTCAGCTGCGCTCCAGCCCTTGTCCGGCACCTCCCAGGCGGCTCCTGCAGGGGCGCCCTGCACGTGCCCAGCCCTCGGACTTGTTGGGTGGCGTCTGTGAGGCCCCGAGGGTGGATTCTGGCAGGCTGGTTGCATCTGTCAAGACAGGAGGCCTGTGTTGCAGTCACAAAGGAGCTCAGACCCTCAGAGTTCACAGGACTCCGCAGTCCCTGTGGATGTGCCCAGGGCTCTGCTGTCTGTGACACGGGCGTGCCCAGGAGACTCGCGTGTCCCTGCTGCTGATCTGTTGCTAGTGTGGTTGACATTTGTTCCACAGTGAATTCAGCAGCAAGTGTGACACCAAGGTCACCCGTCCCGATGGCTGCTGAGTGGGAACGCCTGCTGCTGGCACGTTTTGAACTTTAATAAACAGCGCCTCCTCCTGAGCAAAGCAGAAATTACAGCCTTTCGGTGCAGCCTTTTTGTTTCTGTAAAGCTGCCACTGGAGCTTGGAGCACAGCTCCCTGGGACTGGGGCTTCCAGAACCTGACCACGACGTGCACAGGTTCACCTGTCTTTTGAGGCTGCCATAGCCCCTTCGGTCCGACCCAAGTACTGGGGAGAGTCTGGCCTGCCTGTGCCCCAGACCCTTATAAATGGGTCATCATCGAGTCCACACGGAGAATCTGCATAACAGCAAATATCTTAGAGCTTTTTCAGTTGAGGGAGTGGAGTCACAGAGAGGCAGAGGACACACACGCTCCAATCACACAGGCTGCTCAGATCTCCGGCTCCACCAGAGAGGCTCCAGGCCCTGCGTGCGGCCCATCCTCCTGGGTGGGGCCCTCTCCCTGGGGTCCCTTCTTAGCTGCTTCCCACAAGGAGGAGAAGGAGGAGGAGGAGGAGGAGGATCAGGAGGAGGAGGAGGAGGATCAGCAGCAGGAGGATGATCAGGAGGAGGAGGATGATCAGGAGGAGGAGGAGGATCAGCAGGAGGAGGAGGATCAGCAGGAGGAGGATCAGCAGGAGGAGGAGGAGGAGGATCAGCAGGAGGAGGACTCTTTTGGCAACTCTCAGGCCTGCAGCAGCCTCCTCTCCTCCCAGCTGTCTCAAGGGCTGGGCTGTGAGGACGGCTGCAGCTCTGCCCGGGCACACCTGTGACAGCTTAGGAACCCCTGCCTCGGTGGGGGCCCCTGGGTCGCCCATGCTGTCTGTGCAACTTCTGGATGATTCCAAGGGCTCCAGAAGACAGCAGAGCTGCCTCTCACACACCACAGGCCTTCCTCCTTCCGGTCGGCCACACCAGAGTCCAGCAGTCTCCAGGTGAGACTCATGTCCCCTCCTGTCTCCACCCCAGGGCATTCAGGTACCCTCCAAGTGGAGCCTTCTTCTCATTGAAGCGATATCCATCCCACGGCCCGTGAGAGGATCCAGCGGCCTCGCCACACCGCTGGCGATGGAAATCTACTTAACTCGGAACTGTTGCTGTAGATACACTTTATCTCTGTGATTCCTATCTCAAAATCATGCAGTCAGGGAGAGAGCCCAGCACCCCTGGTCTTGGCCTCCTGTGTACCTCAGGCTCAGAGAGCCCAGATCAGGGCAGGCCTCCCACTCAAAACCAAAGCTCATTGACTTGAGTGGAAAATCTTTTCGGTGTCTTTTCCCTGTAAACTGAGTGGGACTTGTAGATGTCACCGCGTCACTGTCCCTGTCTGAATCGTAGCCGGCCCCGGCGAACCATCTCATCTGTCTCAGAGCAGAGCTGGGTCCTGGCTGGAAAAGGACACTGAGCAGCCCGGAACCCCTCGCGGTCTCAGCCTCTTGGGGAGAGGGGTGCTCCGTGGCCTGGGCTGCTGGGATGCCCATCAGGCTGGGATGGAGTGGGGAAGGTGGCATCGGGCTGGCAACCCAAGCCCAGAGAGAGGGTACCAGTGTCTGGGCCTGCGTGGGGCATGTCTCCTCTCCTGCGGGGCCCCTGGTTCCCTGTCTGCATATGGGGGACAAGGATTCCCTCCTGGCTCCTTCAAGGACGGTTTTAGCATCGGCCTAGACAGTGATACACTTTAAGTCTCTGAAGAACAGACAAGAAGGAGCCTTACAGCTCTCCTGCCTACTGGGGCACGCTCTGTCTTCTGTGTGGCAAAGTCACCTGAGCTTAGCGCCTGTGCTGGGCCCTGCTGTTTCCCAGGGGAGCTGATGAATCTTCTCTGGGTTTTACTCATTTGCAGTGAGCCCTGCGTCTGCATCCAGGATGAAGTCGGGTCGGGAACTGTTCCAAGTGAAGAGCACCAGTCCTAAGTGTGTGGCCTGGGCTGTGTCCTGTGTGTGCCCTGGGCTGTGTCCTGAGTGTGCGTGGGGCTCTGTCTTTGGTGTGCACACTGGTCTCTCTTTCTGTCTCGGGAATTCCAGCTTCGCTTTCTCTCTCCTTTCCTCCCCGGGCGCACATCTGGGTGCTAGGAAACACTCCATAATTCTACTGGTCTGGCGAGGGCTGTCCCCAGGTGGGGGACGGCATGGAGGACATGTTCTCTGGCAGAGTCTTCCCTGCCCTGCCCTGGGCCGGCCCGCCTCCTCATGGAGGGATTAGCTCTGCCTAGTGCAGAGGCCCTCAGCAGGTGTGTGGCCAATGGTACTTTCAGAGAGACAAGCACACAGCAAACCCCAGCATTGCCACCTACTAGCTCAGTGACTTTGACAGGGCACCCAGGTGCTCTGAGAGCGGAGCAGCCCTCCTGCCCCTGGCAGTGGTGTGGCGAGGTGGAAGGAAGAAATGCCTGTCTCGGCCACAGCTCAAGGTCTGCAGGGGTCGCTCACTGAGGCGCAGCTGACAGGTGCACCTGCTCGTCTGATCTTTAGAGGGAGTTTTCCACCTGGCTTGCACATCACACCATCTTTATAAATTTTGCAAACACAGTGAGGACACTGAGGCTCAGAGAGGTTTGGTAACTTGATTGAAGTCACATAGCTGGAAGGTGGCAGAGTCTGAATTGGACCAGAGTGCAGACCTCAAACCTGGTCATTCTGGGAGCTTGACCATGTTGGTACCATTAATGGAATTCTGAGCTGGGAGGCTCTAGGCAGAGAACACTCAGGAAGACATGCTCTATTTGTGGAAGACTTGAGTCGTATCTGTGCAGTGAAATGAGGTAGAATTTCACGTGTGTGTGATGTGGGCTCTAAGCCCAAACTCAAGGCATCATGTCTCCCCAGAGGGTGGCTCAGGGGGGGACTTGGTGGCACAGGCGGTCCTTTCACACTCCAAGAGCATCCTGTAAGGGTTCGAGGGAGCTGTCTCCTTCAGCCTGGGGGTCTTGCAAGGTTTCTGACTGCTGCAGCCGTCCAGGAGGGCCTCAGAGTCTGGAAGAGCCAGATGGGACAACCTCGAATTCCATAGGAGCTGGGTTGCTCTCTCAGGGACCATATGGGCAGGAAGCGGGCAGTGGAAGCAGGACTGTCAGAGCTCAAACCTGGGGACGGGGTGGGGGGTGGGCGGCGCTGACGGTCAGCTGCACTTCTCCCAAACCAAGGATCAGCCGTAATGACCTTCTGGAGTCATCGGAGCACCATGGCCACGTGTTTAGTGAGGAGAGGAAGACACTGATAAGTGTTCTGAGGACCTGACAGTCCTGGGTTCATCTCAGCAGGTGACACAGACCAAGGACCCCCTTTCTGTCAACCTGGAGAAGAGACCTAGCTCTCGGGGGGATGTATCGAGGGCTCCAGGGGCAGAGATGGAGTGACAGGAGTGACAAGAATGGGACTTGCCCATTGAACATGGCACTGGGAAAACCCAGCCGGAGTCGTTTGTCAGAAATATCTGCCAGCTGTTGGGACCCCCACAGGGTGAGAAGGAGGACCCGTAGCCTGCAGCCAGGGGCAGCACCTCTGCACCTTTGTACTGTGGGCGCCCGGGTGGGGCGCCCACAGGGATGAGGACTGCAGTCGGAGGACCACCCCTGGTGGGCACTTGATGGAAGCTGGCTCCTCGAGGGACCCTGAACCTGTGATTGCCCCTGGGGCATCCCAGATGAGGAAGCCTAGAGCTTTGCTGGAGGAGACTGGGGAGGGCTGGCCTGTCACGTAGCCCCCATGCCTGTGGCCGAGCTCCTTCCATACAGTCTCAGTACCATGAAAACTGGAGTGTGTGCTGGGACCTGAGTGTAGCACGCATCCTGGGGACAGAAAGGGAGACTCTGAGATGAGATGTGAGGATTTGTGTCACATTCAGCAGGGTCAGGACAACCTTTGTTTATTGTCGTGCAGGGAGGAGCTGGACACAGGTGGGAGAGGGGCTGCCTCCAGAGAGCTCACATTGGGGTGGGGTCCACCACCTTCCCCATGAAGAGCATGATGTCAGTGTTTGTATCGAAGATTACTATAAGGAAGGGCCGGGTGAAAAGGATTCTTGGGGGTACAGACGTGGGAATGGCTTCTACCAAGGTGACCCCAAAGGCTTCTGTCCCTTTCTCATCCATGGTCAGCACAGCCTTATGCATGACCTGCAGGGGAGAGAACACAGAGTCTCTGTGAGCTGAGGCAGAGGACCACCCCCAACCCAGTGCGGGGCCGGGTGCAGAGGGAGCTGCTCCCTGGGGAGAAGCTGACTCCTTTTCCTCTCACCACCTGAATTGCCCCTTCCCTGCCTGTGTCCTCCTCCCTGCAGGGGGCACACAGGCTCAGCTACCTTCTTAAGGTCGCCTCTAGCTGCCACCCTCCCCCTTCCCTGTTCCCATGCTTGTCCCCGGGGGGCAGCCCACAGGGGAGGAGCTGGGGTGCATTTTCTGTCTTCCTTGCTACATCTTGTATTTCTAGGTCTGATTTTAAGCTCCTAGGGGACCAGGACATTGAAGGGAACCTTCATGGAACCTCATTGACAAGCAGACCCAGTTCTGGGCAGCGGTCAGCCTGCAGTTGTTTCTCTGGCCACCTGAACCTCCTGGGTAAAGGGCGTTTTAGCTCGTTAACTCGGACTCTGTGGCTGGCTCTTAGCTCCCGAGGTCTCAGAGGCTGTGGCCAGAGCCCTCTGCAACCCCTGTGTCTCAGCCTCTCTGAGTAAGGTGGGTCTTCCGAGGCCCAAAGGGAAGCCCCAGATGAGGATGGCGCAGAGCGTCAGCAACAGCCTCAGAGCGGGTCACTGCAACTCGGAACATGCGAGGCTGTGTTCTGTCAGCCCCGTGGCCCATCGCCTACGGCGTCACAGAGGACCTCTGTCTGCAGGTTGGCTGTGTCCCTCTGTCTCTCCCTCAGCCTGACCTGGAGCTGCAATCCCTGCACACTCTGACCTATAGGCCAGGGATAGCCCACCTTGGACAACTCCAGCTTCTCATCCTCCGTGATCCCTGAGAGGTCAGCCTTATTGCTGAAGACCTTGGTGATGCCTAGTTTTTCCAGCGTCTTCTTCAGATTGTACTTTCCAGAGATGGACAGTTTGGGCAGCTGGATGAAGGCAGAACTGTAAAAATCACAAGAAAATCAAGTTTCCTAGCATGGAAAGCTTTTCTTTTCTGGTTTCTCCCACTCGAAACCTCCCTGCCCACACTGGAGTCAAGGTAACCGAGTTTCTTCTACATTTGCTCCTCCATACCGGGGCCAGAGAGGTTCAAGTCACGGAGTTCCTCCTGCAGAGCCCCGCAGAGGCCACCTCCCTTGAGAAGCCCTTCAGGCAGGCCCAGCGCCCCCAGGGCTTGGTCCTCAGACAGGACTTCTCGGGACAGCATCCCAGGCCGTGGGCTGTGGTGCCAGGTGCCAGGACATTTGTCCAGTGAGAACTGAGTAGCCACCTGGGATAAATCGTGGCCTCCAGAAGGGAATGATCTGTGCATGGACTGCACTTGACTGGGTGAACTCTGCTAGGCCTCATGGCTCCGTGTTCTCTCTCCTCAGCTCGGGGCAGGCACAGAGTGGAGTGGGGCATGCAAAATGTGCTGCCAACCTGCTCATTCTTTTAGCATTAGACATCTCTGTCGTTCCCTCTCTGTTTTCCGATGCACGTGATAAAACAGCTCACGAGGACTGGTGACGACCACAGAGAGATGCACTGATTCGGGGCATATACCAAGTGTCCTTCTTGCGTGGACCCTTCCCAGCCACTAATGCAGCAGCTGAGGCACTAGAATCACCCCCGGCATGTGCTGGGCTTTCCTGCCTGGGCCTCTGCTTCGGGGCCTTTCCACGCTGCTCCTGGACTTTCCATCTGAGCCTCCACACTCATCTGCGCCCCTGGTCAGGGTCCCCCATGCTCGGTTTCTATGATATGTGTGGGCACAGCTCTCGGGCACCTGGCCCTGGCCCTCAGAGGGTTGGTGTCCACGCTGGGGAGGGAGGCCCTTGAGGGCATTGTCCCTCTCCCAGAGGCCAGCTGCGCTACCTGAGCCGAAGCCACAAGGTCACGCTCTGTCCCAGAGCCAGGAGCCGGGGTCCCCCCTCGGGCGGGTGGTGGCACCCCTGGCCCCGCTGGGCTGGGCTGTCACCTTCTGTGTCTCTTCTTCAGGAAGGCGGACAGGTGCTCCCTGCTCAGCGTGTCCTCTAGATGCTTCATTTTCCCCTCGTCAGGCAGGATGAAGATGGCAGTGGCATTGCCCACGTAATCCAGCAGCAGCACCCAGGAGGACAGCGTCTCGCAGTGGTGGATGTTGAACATGCCCAGGTGTTTCATCATGGGCACTCTGACTGTGGTCTCATTGTCCACATGAAAGTCTTCCTCTGTGGTCATGTCTGCGCTGAAAGGCTTCTGCCATTTGCCTGAAGGGAGAGGAAGGCGGATGCCGCCGGAGGCGGGAGAGGTTAGATGATCTCCATGGGCATTTTCCTCTCTGAGCCTCCCCTGGACCATCAGTGAAATGGATGGAAGTGAGTCCACAGCCAAGTGCGTGGCCGTGGCCGAGGGTGCCAGAGAAGAGGGTCCAGACGCCTGTGGCAGAGGCGAGGGGACACCAGTGGGGTTCATGCTTATGCTGTGAGGGGGGCCTGAGCGAGTCCGCGTGACCACGACTGGCTGCCGTCCAGCCGGCACCTGCTGGCTGGGGCCCCGCACCCCTCAGCAACTGGGGGTCCTAACATTCAGGGAATCACTGCTCTCCTGCCTGTCGGGTCTTTTTCTGGACTGAAGCATGAAATGTGTGCACTGGGGCAACTCCCCTCTGCTCTACCATCCCGGTGGGAAAGAGTGGGAGGGGACCAGGGGACCCCGGGGACATGTCCTTCTGTGCAGGTGGAGGGCGCTGAGCTGTGGCCTGAGGACTGACCTAGTCCCACTGAGGAGCTGGGGCCTGGATCCCTGATCAGGCCTGGGCGCTTCCCAGGCACCACAGTGCCTGGGAGGCAGTGCCTGACCCTGACCCAAGTCCCTTCTGCCCCCAGCCTCTCTCCAGGACTATTGTAAAGGCCTCAGCATGCCCTCAGGCCTCCGTCCCGAAAGTCTCATCCTTCAGAGGAACAGAGACAGGCAGAGAATCAAGCTGAGTCTACGTCTACAAGCGAGTGTATGCCCCTGTGTTCTTTGTAGCGTGTGTTTTAAAATTCCAAAATTCTGAAACTCTGACAGGGGGCATGAATGTGCCCTTGTGCAGAGAGGCTGGGACGCTCTCTGAGATAAACGCCTTGCTGAGCATCCCTGGAGAAGAGAGGGAGGTGGGACTGGGTCCCTGCTCTTTCTGATCTTAATCTCTGTCTCCTTCCACTGCTCCCGGGATTTTGGAGGGGTGTCCCCAGAAAGCTCTGCTCCTTCACACACTGAGCAAATCTCCTCTCCTGGCTCTCTTATGGAAGACGCTCCCTGTCATTTCCCTCCCTGGAAGGATCTGCCATACACACGAGGACATCAGAGGCTCTGAGAAGTGCTGTGAGGAGACGGTGAGGTCATCGCTGACCTCGTCCCCTCCCTTATTGGATCTCAGAAAGCATTTGAGTGAGTGTGTGGACAAAGGAAGAAGCGCTTCCTTCTCCCATCCTGAGCCACCTAGGGATGCAGCAGGCGGAGCCCGCCCCCCCACCCTGGAGAAGGTAGTGGCCCATTCCTGGAGAAACGACGTGGCTGGATGCGCGACCTCACCTTTAAAGAAAATGTAATTCACCAGGGCGAAAATGGTGTCTTTGCCCAGATCCTGGACCAAATCCACAATCTTCCCTTGGGTTCTCTTTTTGATGAAGTCGTTGATCTGTCTCTTGGCCTCTTCAGGATCCTGGAAGTTGACAGAGAAGGCCTCCGACAGGTACATGTTCTTGGCATTTTCCAGAAACGTGGCCGAGAGCTTCAGGGTCTTGTTGATGAACAGGCCGTTGCCCGTGGTCAGCTGCAGCTGGTTGTCCGGCTGGTTGAGGGTGCGGAGAAGATGCTGGAAGCCCCCGTGGATGTCTGCCTCTTCCCTCTCGGTGAGGTTGAAGTGGAGACCCTCCAGGATTTGGGCGTGAGTGTCGCCCTTGGAGCCCAGGGAGAGCAGTGAAAAGGCGGTCGCGATGCTGACTGGGGAGAAGAAGATGTTTTTGTTGGATTCACGGGCCACCTGGCGGTACAGGCTGAAGGTGAAGTCGGCCAGGCTGGGGGCGATCTTGTGGTAGACTAGATCCTGCGCGTGCTTGGAGGCATCTGTCTCCTGGACGGCTTCTCCCTGGAGACCCTCGTCCGTGGAGCCGGGCGCCAGGCGGCACAGGCCCGCCAGCAGGAGCAGCCCCCACGTGATGGAGGACGGCATGGTCCTGCAGGAGAGAAGGCCCGGCCCAGTCAGGACCCGGCGGCGGCATCCTCTGGTTTGACACCGCGTGCAGCAGCCTCGTCGGCAGGTCTCCTGCGTGTCGCCTGCGCCAGGCTCTCCCCTCAGTGCTGTTTACTCATCGCCCACCCTCACAGAATAGTCCTATAAGGAAGGCTCGAGGCCTCAGGACGAGAAAATGGCAGCAGGCCCCATGCGCCAAGCGTCTGCGTCTGGGTCAGGCCTTCGAGGCTCCGTGTTCTCAGGTGCAAGTGCACAGCCCCGTGTTACAGAAGAGGAAACTGAGGCACGGGAAGCCCAGTGCGCTTGTGCAAGGTCGCCGGGGAGCAGGCAGACCAATCTGGGGCACGGCCGGACCCGGAAGAGCCCCGGGAGGGCCCTGCTGCCCTAGAGGCTGACACGGGGCTCTGCTCCCAGAGAGGGAAGGATATTCCCCAGGACATACAGCCGCACCCAGGGGAGCTGGCGGAGACCTGCTGGGGGTGGCACCAAACACGTGATGGGTGTCAGTCCCTTCGACTCCCCTGAGCAGGCCGCTGCCCCACATGAGTCAGCAGCCCCAGGAGGCAGCTCAGCGGGTCCCCAGCTGGGTCACCACCTGTGTCCCAGCCCTGGGCTCAGCACAGACGCGAGTGTCAGAGGTGTTGGTCTCTCCCGCCAAGTGGGGCTTGTCTGTGTGGGAGCAACAGGCAGTGAAAAAGCTTCTCTTTTCACAACGTGGGCTCTAACTCCATGGCTACATACCAGCTGTGCGACCTCCTACAAATCTTTCGGTCTCTTTGGCCTTTTTCCTCCCCGGATATAGAAAGGGCTGTTGTTGGGAGAATTTAGGACATTAAGTCTAGACACCAAACTTGACATTGCAGGGTTGAGGGGGCGGCTCTCTGAGGGAGAGACTGGTGGGAGTTGCAAAGTCAGAGGCTGCAGGGGTCCTGTAGGGGAGAGGAGTGTCCTGGACTCGGGGGACAATGGGGTGGGGCAGGGTGGGGGGAGGGCGCGGCCTGAGGCTGAAGCAGCGAGAAGGCTTCCTCTGGGGTGGGCAAAGTCCATGTCACCCACAGCAAAGGGGGCCAGCCCTGTCCCCAAGAGTTCCCTCCACTCCAGATGTGCCCCAGCCTGGAGCCACCAGGCTGCAGCCTCCTAAGTACTGCCTGCTCTTTCTACAGATGGGGAAACTGAGTTCCAGCTGCCATATAGCGAGGATTGCTTGCATATTGGTCAAACCACCATTTTAGTGAAATATAAGCCCCGCTCTGTCACGCAGACCATTCTTGTGCAGACATGGACCTGGGTTTGAGATCTGGGGCCACGGATCGGGCGGGCTTGCTGAAAAGACCAAGAGAAAGCGGGTATTTCAATGAGCAGTCTGAAAAGCTGCGAGGAAAATGCTGAGACTGTGAAATGCTGGGTTTCATCCCCACCTCGTACTCCTAAAGGTTTCAGACAAAGCACACGAGAAATCACACTGGCTGCTCTCCACCGCCTTTCCTTCCTGGACGTCATGCCTCTCAGCGATCAAGATTGCGCAGCCCACACACCACATAAGCATGTAGTCGCCTTCACATACTTTCGTCCCCCCCGTGGCTTCAGGCCTGTATGTGGGACCATGGTGCCTCCTGTGCGTGCCTGTCTCTCAGGTTTCTCTCGAGTTGCCCCCTGGATTTTGGTGTGGGCTGTCCTGGTTTATGGAAATGCTCAGACTTTGTGGGGCTCGAGGGTCAGGAGGGATTTGGGTCTCTGCAGGAGGCGGACGCTAAAAGGTTAGTGGGCCAGGATCAGGGACTACGGCTCCGTGACCTTTCTGACCTTCTCATCCTGGGACCTGGTTCTCCCCGTGTAAACCGAGGTGGGGGCAATTTAATGCAGCATTAGATCTCGATTCTTAATTAGAGGGGGGTCTGTGTTTGGAGGAGCGAAGAGAACTGAGAGTTTCCATGAGGAAGGGAGGGGTGCTGGTTTCTGGAAGGTAGTAAGGCTGTTGTGGGGCCGAGGTAAGAGGGCTACAGCGGAGGTGAGATGTGGCCTCCTCCCCACCTTCTGGGTGTTACGTCACACACTGGCTTCCTCCTTTCACAGGAGAGGGGCGGCCCAGAGAGGGTGAGCAACTTGCTGAGATCACACAGCAAACCAGTGACAAGCTGGAATGAGCTTTGGTTTCCCTACCACCCAAACAGTGGAGGAGGCAAGCATGCCCTCGGGTCTCAGACTCAGTGATTTCAGAAGCGGGCTCCAAGGGATAGTGGCAGAGTCTCTGGGATGCCTTCATGTCGGCTCTATTTGAACTAGCCCCTCTGAGCCTCAGTGTCCTGGAGGCAAAGAGGTGCCTGTCGTCTGAGAACTGTTATGCAGACTGAATGTACACAAGGTGCTGGCACACAGGCTGCCCTCGGGAAGGTCAGCTGATGACGCTGGGGTCTCTCAGGAAGCCTCAGAGGCGGCCTGGCACAGGGAGCAGGGAGGCGCAGCTGTGTTCCGCAGCTAAGACCCCTGCCTGGTTCATCTTTAGGTGCCCAAAGTTTCTGCTCCCTCCCAGACATCTTTCAGAGGCAGCACCCTGCACCCCCAGAGCTTGGCGTTGGGGAGCCAACCAGAGACGAGAGCAAATGCGCAGCATCCAGGGGTGTACGGACCAAGCTTTAAACCCAACGGCTAAAGATGTCGCAGGGACATGCATGTCTGGAGTCTGTGGAAGATGGCAGCTGTCTCTGCAAGCAGGGGACCAGGAACGAGCCCTCCCTGGGCCTGCTCTCACCCCGTTTCCAGCCAGGAGGAGGAAACCAGTGGCCAGGAACCACCTGGCAGGGTCCAGGGACGCAATTGCCACATAGGTCACTTAACCACTGAAACTTGGCATTAAGGAAGTCTAGTTGTGACTCAGCCCTGCCACTTGTGGGCAGGTGGCCATGGGCAAGTGACTTCACTCTTTGAGTCTTGGCTTCCCGTCTGTCTGGTTGAGGAAAGATTCCCTTCTGGGAAAGGCATGAGAAATAGACGCAGCGGTGGGCGAGAGGTCCCGCCCAGGGTTGGGAGCCCTCTGGACCTGTGAGTGCGTGGGGTTCAGCCTTGGAAGCTGGCACTTTCTCCCTGGCCAGTCTCTGCAGTGCCCAGGACCTGAGCAGGGGCTCCTGCTTGGGAAGGAGCTGCTGCCTCTGTGTTTGGAATAATGTAAATTCAACTCCCCAAGTATTTACCGCCTGTTCGCTGCTGAGCCCTGCGCCCAACAGACACTGCTGCTGACATTCCTGTCATCACCATCATGCGTGATAAAATCAGGTATTTTACATGGACAGTCACAGCTGATCTTCCCTCAGAGCTGACCTAGGCGGGGGATTATTATTCGCCCCATTTTATAGATGGAAAAATTGAAGCCTGCAGAGGTCAGGTAACTTACGAAGACCACAGAGCTAGTTGCTTGTGGAACTAGGGTTTAATTCTAGGCATTTTGATTCCAGACCTTGTTATTTAGCCCCTCTCTCTCTGCATAAAGCTCAAGTTCGAGAAAAAGACAAATCGTCAGAGGCGGCCAGGCTCTATGAACAGGGGCAGCCTCACTTCGTGTCTAAGGTCAGAGTTCAACACGCTGTTTGCCACCTGACCTCGGGCAAGTTACTTAACCTCTCTGAACCTTGGTTTCTTGGAGACAACGAGGTGGTATATCCTCACTGTGCAAAGAAAATACACAAGATGGGCCGAGAGATGCCCGTCCACAGTCCGCCCCCGAGAAGCACCGGTGGCTGATCTTGCCATGGGTTGCTCTCTGGGCTTCCGGCCGCCTTGCCTTTGGTCACCTGCATAGCCCTCACCTCCAAAAGCCAGGGACAGAAAAATCAAATCCTTCCTAAGTTCCAGCAATCAAGGCCAGGGGGTGGGGTCAAGGGGACAGAGGGCAAAGTTCATGTACCTTTTGGTCAAGAGGACAGAGGGATTGAGAAACGCTTCAGGGTCGGTCAGGATTGCAGTGGCCTGAAGGCAGTCTGCGTACACAGCCCCCCAGAACCTGAGACCCAGGAGAATATGTGGACAGTGGGAAGGGGACCAGGAGCATCGGGGCCGCAGTGAGGGGACCCGAGTTTGACTCCTGGGTGGTGTGTAATTAGATGCAAGTGATGAACTTCTCTGCCCTCAGTGTCCGGCTCTGTAAAATGGGAGTAACTCGAGTAACCACCCAGAAGGTGGCTGTGAGACTTGAAGCCCTGGGTACCAAAGAAGTTTGAAGCTGCCTGGCCGGAGCAGAGTGTCTGGAGCATCAGACCCTGCTGACAGCGCCCGCCCAGGACTCCCGTCTCCCACCAAACGCGAGGTGTGTGCAGGGGCTGCATCGATGCCACAGGCTGAGGCTGGCAGGTTCCGTTCTGGGCACATCTGCACAGGATGGGGCCCGATCGGAGCCAGGAATCTGACCTTCTGGCCCAGCCTAGTTCCCCTGCCAGGTTCCCGGGTGAGCCCCACCAGTGGCTTGTCACGGTTCCTCTCGGCCCTCATTTCATCCGTGGAAGAGGAGAAAGATCTACATCTGAGCAGAAGGGGCGCTGGAGAGCCTTACAGGAGATACCCACAGGAAAGACGCAGAAGCCATGCCGACAGAAATGGCTCTTCTTGGGGGCCCAGGGTGCCAGGGCCAGACACCCATGTCCACTTCTGCTTACAGTGGCCAGTGTCTTCACCAGGAGTGGGGACTCTGGAGGCCTCCAGGCCTGCTGAGCTATGACGGCGGGGGGCCCATCTCCAACCTGCTCCATCCTCCCTGCACCCCTGGGGCGGCCCCTCCTCCAGGCCCAGGTCCAAGCCCAGGCCTGAGTGGACAGCTCCAGGCCAGAGGACCTCTGTGGCGTCTGCCCGAGTGGAAGGCATACTCACGGCAGTTCACCGTTCCAGACCAGAGCTGCTGAGCCAGGCAGAGGAGACAGAGCCCTGTACTCGTCAGTATTTAAGCAGTGGATCCAGAAGGGTGACAGGAGGCTGCTGGTGAATATTAACCAAGGTCACCCCCGTTATCAGCGGAGTAAACAGGGACTAAGTCCATTGGCTGGACACTGAGTGGCTGCCCACACACCCATCGCTGCTCTTCCCAGGCCACACACAGCCTTCTGTTCTGTAGACCAAAGAGAGTCATTGTACCCAGCTCATAACCCTGGCGTCCTGCGTCCAGGTGGGGTGGTGTGACTCAGGCTCTCTGGGGACAGTGCTGCTCGGGCCCTACACTCCCTGTGGGGACTCTGGCAACCCTACTGGCAGCAAAAGCTGCTAGTCGCAGAGCTGCCTGGAAATGGTGCCACATGAGTGACCACTCCTGCTGGGGCCGCAGCAGTCACATGTCCATTTGCAGACGGGGAGACTGAGGGCCAGAGCAGAGAGCAGAGCCCCCAGGCCCGCCTGACACACGAACTCTCCACCACCCCGAGGGGAAAGTGAGCATGACTTTAGGCTGCATGGGGGGTCCTGGGCACAGGCCAGGGGTCTGGGGTGAGTCTGCCAGGAGCTGTGGGACTTCACCTCTCTGAACACGAGGTGTCTCATTTGCACCAGGGTGGGGAGGGCCCACCTGGGAGCCTGGCTGTCAGGGACACGGAAAGGACGTCGTGTAAAGTGCCCAGCACATAGTCGGTCTTGAGAGTGGTTGGTACAGCCTTCAGGTCAGCCCTGTGCTGCAGGCTAACCCGGGAAGGAGGCACTCGTGTGCTGGTCAGTTCTGGGCCTGCTTCTCTTCCACCTGCTGGGGCTCCCGGCAGACTCCTGGAGCCGCAACGGCACAGTGACCCCGGGGCGGGCCGGGGTTTGAGCTGGTGGTGTGTGGGGCTGGTGGTGCGGGGTGAGGCCTGGAAAACACCACTTGACTGCATTCCCTTTAAAAACCCAAGATAGGCGGCCTCACCCCTGAGGGGCCCTCCCCAGTGCACGTGGTATAAGCTGTGCAGACCTTTGCTGAACAAGCACATGGGCGCATGTCTGTCCCCATTCCTGCTGGGGACGGGGTGGCCGGGGAGTCCTCTGGCTCCCAGAAGCCCAGCTCTTTTGGTCATAGGCTATGAGATGCTCTGTGCCTCAGTTTTCCTGTCTGCAAAACGGGGGTGCCGATGTGCACACTTTGTCGGGCTGCAGAATTAAGTGCAGCAGCTGGAGCTCAGCCTGGAGCCTTGTGCAAGTGCACAATGAGCCCGGAGGGTGTCACCTCTGTCCCTCCCAGTGGGGTGGGGGCAGGGTAGGTGCTTTCCTGCAGAAATTCTCTCATTCAGTCCTCTCTGTCCCCCATGAGGAAGGATGTAACACCCCAGACAGGAGCAGAAAGGAGCCCTGAGGACCGAGAACTCCCTCCCCAGTTCCATCAAATGACTGGTGAGCATCAGGCCTGCTCCTCCCCTGAGCTGGCTGGACAGGCATCTCACTACAGGCCTCTCCACCCTCTCAGGCTTGTGAGTTAGGCCTCTGGACCTCCTGGGTATTTCCTTTCCTCCTTGTACCTCAGTTTCCCCTCCTGTACAATGGCCTCCTTCCAAGCCCAGCTGCCTCCTCACTCCCCACCCCATACAGAGGGCTGCACAGGCCACATTAAAGAGCCTACTGTGAGCCAGGCACTTTACATGAGTGACTTTGTATGTCCCTGATGGCCAGGGATTTCCAGCCCCTACCATACGCCTGGCAGGTAGCCGGGAGCTCTTGGGAGGACCCTGCTCCCTCTGCCTCCACTCCAATGACGTGGCCACTCCTCCTCCTCCTCCTCTTCAGGTCTTCGCTCAGAGGGCTGCAGCTGAGGAGGGTGAGGGCCAGGCTGAGTTTCCGCCTGCTTGGGACAAAGTGCAACAGGTAAGGCAGCCGGGAATCTGGGGCAGGAAGTCACCTTACACAGAGCTGCGGGTTGCCAGGCCCACACCAGGGGCCCTTCCCAGCCCAGGCAGCTCAGTGCATCACCTGCTGTCTCCTTTCAGGCTTGTGCAACCCAGGGTGAGTCACCGGTTCCTTGGAGCCTCCATAAAGGGACGGTCACACAGCTCAGAGGAGTCATGAGAAGACAGGCGTGGCTGGCGTGGCCCAAGGCCTGGCACCAGCATCTTGGCAGATTTCCAGGCCAGCTGCACAGCGAGGAGGAGGGAGCTTCCTTTGGAAAGTGCTTCAGGAGCCCAGGGGAGCGAGCAGCTCTGGGACGGGTCTGGGACAGAGAGTGTCACGGATCTGGCTGGGTGCAGCGCAATGCCAGAGTTCCTGTGGCTGGAGGAGAAAGGAAAAGATGGGGGTGCTGGAGGGGAGACAGAGGGGCTCAGGTAGGGGCGTGTCCCTTTGGGTCCAGGGTCCCACACTTAACCCTGTGTTGTGTTAGTCCTCACTCCGCCCTAGTGGTTCCTGCTGCAGACAGCTCCTCCGGCCACATGTCCTGGGAAGGAGTGGGCTGGCCTGGGAAGACAAGCAAGGACAGTCCCCAGGGTGGGGGGACCTGGTGACCTTCTCAAGGGCAGCACTGTGTCCCATGGACCACAAGTCACAACAAGGAAAGTCTTGTCCACACAGTTAGTTGTTCTGGAATTGTCTTTTGCAGCATCTGGGCTGATCCTCTGGGAGTGAATGCAGATTAGGAAGATGCAGGGGTCTGGTTGTTAAATAAGGGGCATCTGGGGAGACCCTGCCCCTCCATTGAGCCTGCCCAGAGCTGGGAGCCCCGTGGGGTGGGAAGGAGAAGAGCGTGAGCGGTGAGGCTTGGGGCCTGCATCTGGAAGGGAGTTGGGGGAGCGGGTCTGCAAAGGGCCCTGGGCCGTGAGCCAGGCCACAGGCCCGGAGCGGTCAGAAGGGCCATGGCGCCCGCTTGCCCCCCATCCGCAACCTGCAGGCCTTCCTCCCGTGTGTGGCTCCAGGCTTGCTTCCCTGGAATTATCTGACTTACTCACAGCTTCTCATTTCCACACCTCATCCTGACTCAGAAAGTGAAAAAGGAGGCAAGTGTACGCGGTGCGGCAGTGTGGTTGACAGAAGGAATAAGACACATCTTCAGGGCCACCCCTGCTTGCTACAGTGGCTAAAACTCGTGTTTTTATTATAACTGAACTTTTGTTTTTATTTTTTTTATGGTGTATTTATTCTACACATTAAAATAACTTCTTGTGTATAGGTTCCCCATTCCTTAGATATATGTCAACACATCCCGCCCTCCATGAAGACACCACGTGTTCTTCCCCACTGTCCAGGGGGCTCCGCCACCATTTGGCCCCACTCACCCCCATTACCTATTGGTCACCTCAGTTCTGTGGCAGGTGTGCAAGGGTTGGTTATGTTTCATCTGTTCCTTTGCTTTTCCTATTCACATGCCACCAGTGGGTGAGGTCATCTGGTGTCTGTCTTTATAACTAAATTTTTAACTCAATGCTTTTGAATGTATGGACTATGGTGACCAGGATGGACGCACGACTTTTAGGGGTGCAAACTGTCCTTTTGAACTATAATTACTAGTTGTTGCCTTTTGGTCAATAGGAGCCCCTGACTGAGATGCCAGGAAGCACATCTTCCCGGGACACACACCATGTCCCCATCACTGCTGCACCTGCTCCTGCCCCACGATGTGGCCTCATGGGAGAGGGCAGGTGGCCTTGGTCCTTCAGGGAGCCACAGGGGGCTGGACATGCCGGGGAGCCTGAGGGACTTTGAGACGCGTTCTCAGAAACACCGGCCCTGTGTGGGTGGCTCAGATAACGGGGAGCAATAGGTCTCCTGGAGCCCGTCCACGGGAACGTGTGTGGAAATGGTCTGTTGCACATTCAACCTGCTGGACCCTTTCAGGTGGACTTTGAGCTGTTCTGTTTGCTTGGCCCTAGCGAGGCTCTTTGGCTCTCATTTGACGACACAAGTGGACTCAGGCTGAGTCTGGCCCCAGCAGCACCACGGCACTGACTGGCAGGCTCCGCTGTCCTCCTGTGCGGTGGCACAGCGGCTATCGCCTTCACATCTCCGAGGAGACTGAGGCCAGAGCGTCTCCATGAGGCTGGCCATGCACCAGTCTGCTTGCCCTTGTCTGCACCTCCCTCCCACTCTCCCATGCACCCCTTCCCTGATAATCAGCTGGTGGCCGTCCTGCGTGCTGTCCTCATCTATCCGGCATCTGTTCATTTCTTCAATCACTGAGCATCATAATGGGCCACCTCTTGACTCGCTGTTCACAGAGGTGAAAAGCAGTGGTCCCCCCAGGCCCTGGTGGGTCCGCGCCCAGGACCACAGGCTTCATGGTATCTCGTCTCCACTCCTTCAACCCCATTTCAGCCCTGGGGCTCAGCCCATCACCTCGGCACCTCCCCCTGCTTGCTTCCTTCCTGCAGTTGGGGCTGACGATTCTCTGGCATCCCTGACCAGGGTGAGAAGGCCCTGTTCTCTGGGCCCCGGTTCCTTCCAAGCCTTTCTGCCTCCCTGGGCGGTTCTTCCTTCTCCCAGGCTCATCCTGACGTCCGCAGGTCTGTGGTCCACATCCTGCATCACAGGAGAAGGGTACCCGCGTCTGGCCAGGTCCTGACTGTGTCACTCAGCATCCTCTGCATGGCCTGTGGAGCTCCCGGCCCTGTTCCCTGCCCCTCTCCTCTACAACCCTGCTCTCCCCCAGTGTGTGACCCACAGCCATTCCTGATGTTAGGTCTGAGGCCTCTGGGGTCAACATTTCACCTAGAGCCCCCATCTTGGTTGCGACCTACCCACTTGCTCTTGGTGTTTGGAGACTGCCAATGTAGACAGAAGATGATGCTGTGGCAGGACCACCTTGAGCCTCATGGTCCAGCGCTTCAGCATTCACCTGCCAACAGTCCTGTGGTACAGGGAACAATGTCCCAGAGATGCTACGGCCTAATCCCTGGGACCTGGGACCGAGTCCCCTGACAGGACAAAAGGCCTTTACAAATAGGATGATGGTAAGGATCTTGAAATGGGAGATTATTCTAAATGACCTGGGTGGGCATTGTCATCACAGGGGTCATTATTAAAAGAGATAAGAGGGTCAGAGTCAGAGAAGGAGAAGAGACAACAGGAGCAGAGATCAGGGTGATGTGGGGAAGGGGCCAAGAATCAAGGAATGCAGGTAACCATTAGCGGTAGGTTCCAGAAAGAATTCAGCCCTGCTTCCCCATGACCTTAGATTTCTGACCTTCATTACAGTGAGATTAGTAATTTGTGTCATTTTAGCAACTAAACTGTGACACTTTGTGACAGTGGCCAAGCTCCCTTTGCTTCTCTTTGTGTCCAGCCAGGAAGACCGTAACTCTCCATCAACCTAGCCACCCTCTGTCCCCCAAGTCCCCGGTGTTGGGGGCCACTGCTGGAGGCGAGCAGACTGAGCTGAGCTTAATTCCATGTTGCTGTCAGAATTCAGGCCTGGCTCCTTAGCCGTTGTCCCCTGAGGAAAGGTCCTCCTCTGGGAGAGCTGAAGCCAGGGTGCCCCTCACAGCCAGGACCCAGAGCCTGGCTCCCTGTTCATTGCCACCCAAAGCTGCTCCACACCCCCTGCCTCCCTGAAGCCCTACAAGAAAGGGGAAGTGTTGATGGGAAGACAGAGCATGAACTGAGCTTAATGATGAAATCCCACCTGGGGAGGAGGCTGCATAAGTCACATCCACTGTCCCCTTCCTCCCTGTCCCTGTGGCTCAGCTGGGGAGTATGGGGGGGGCCTCTCCTCCTGCCCAGGTGCTGACCCTGCTGTCTCCTCACACCCACAGATGCTCACAGCAAAATCACAGCACAAGGGCCCATTCTTCACTCGGCTCCCGGGTACCTGATTCCACGCAAACATCTCCCCAATTGCTCTGCAAATGTTTTCATAATCACGTTGCAGGGGAGATGAGAGAGAACGTGTAGGATGGACTCAAACAATCAAATAAGTCATTCCGTTGTCACGTTGATGAGAAAAGCCCAAGCCCGGCCAATATCGAGCTAAACTGGCTTACCCAAGGACTGGCTTTTCTTGTTCTCCTTCAGGCTGCCATATCCGACAAGAAACCACGGAGGGTCCAGTACTTGCCTTCAGCACTTCCTGCCCTTATTCACCAATTTTGTTGTTTTGAGAGGATATTTGCATGCAGTGAAGCCAGGAACCCTAAATGTATGGCTCGAGAGTCTTGAATTTACCTGCCCTGGGTAAGCGCCACTCTGATCAAGAGTGAACCAACATCCTGGAAGTTCCTTTCTGTCCATCATCCCGTTTCCACCTGAGGTCAGCTCTTTCTGATTCGGTCCTGGCCGAGTGGTTTCATCTCTTCTAGAAGGCCATGGGCATGGGAGAGTACACCATATGTATCTGACTTCTTTCGTTCAATATCACGTTTTTGAAAGTCATCTCATATGTTGCTTATCTCAGCAATTTGCTCAGGTTTCTTGCTGAGGACAGGATGTACTGATGTACTGCAGCTGTCTCTTGATAGATGTCTGCGCTGCTCCCAGTTTTAACTACTGTGATGAAAGTGTCGATGAGAATTCACACATGAGATGCTGTGCACTTATTTTCACTTGCCCTGGGTGGAGCAGTTAGTTATGGGATAGTGTGTGCTCACCTGTAGAAGGGATTTCTCTTCTCCCACCTCCTTTCCCATGCTGAGGGAGACTTCCAGGGCTGGAGTGGAGAAGCAGTTCAAATTCAGATATGCCATCAAATACTAAGAAACTGGAACTGGCCCCTTGATCAACTTTGTGGAAAAGGTGGAGATGATCTTGACATCCCAGGTTTCCAGTGACGATCACGTGGGATCCCCACCATGAAATACCTGGCTCAATAAATATTATTTCTCTGGTGTGTCTTGCTGGAGCAGCAGTTAGGTCAATCACCCCTGAAGGAGCAGGTCACATGCCCCCGGGTTCAAGTCCAGGTTCTGGGGGAAACAACCAGTGTGAACAACTAAATAAAAAAATATCAGTGCTTCTTTCTCCTCTCTCTGCCTGCCTGCCTACAGGCTTTCCTTCCTGCATGCACCTTTCCTTTAAACAAAACCAGAATATTATTTCCCTTTCCTTTCACCTCTGGGGCTATGTGACTGTTGTTTTATGGCAGGCAAATAAAAATTAAACAACTCAGTGACAGAGCAGGGAACATAAAACAAAGTTGCTTTGGAAATTCAGTGAGAAATCAATGATGTCCATTCTACTTCTCAGGCCTCCTCTCCAACTTTCCTCATTGCAGAGTGTTGGGTAAGGAAGGTAAACATCATTAGGTCAATAGCTCCTTTGGTGAAGGAGTCCATGCAGAGCAAACAAGAGGCTCTGTTTTCCAGGCTTCCCTCCCTCCCTTCCAACCGGCTAGGTTGGAAGCAGATGGAAAGGCTCTGTTAAGAGACTCGGGTGCTGGAAATTGGTGGGGATCGGGTAGGCGAATGGACCCGCCTCCCATGGCCTCAAGCTCCCAGGCTCACAGGGATGGTGGGGTCATTCAGGGTCTCGAAGACTATTGTTCTGGAAAAAAAATGGCAGTCCTGACAGTGAGGACGTTGGCAAGAGGATGGGATTTGGGGACGATTGGAGCTGGTTTCATTTCACTGGGTACAAGTTACTTCCACACAGGCCGATGTCCTTATCTGTAAATATAGGTTATAGTCCCAATGTTCTCAGGTGACTGTTAAGATAAGACAAGTGGCTATCCATTCAAAGACTTGTGTATAGTGGACACACAGTAAATGTCGATGGTTCTCCTCCCTCCAGCCCCCACCCCAAGCCTCCTGATTTGGTTTGAACAGAAGAAGTCAGAGAACAATGCTATTCACAATACATTGGACAGGGTAAAACTGATAGATCTAGAAATGAACACTTGTGCATGGAAGGCTCTGGAAACAGACACAGCAATGATTATCTCAGAATGCATTTCCACCAACTAGAAGGATTTCTATTTCTTTATATTTTTGCAGCTCTATGTCTTCACAATAAGAATGGGTTCCTTTTATGAAAAAGTCACATCTTTGATTCCTTCTAAGGTAACAGACCAGCAGCAAGAACACTGACTGACATAGTGACAATGTCACAGGGTTTTTAAAAAAATGACTTCTCTAGGACTTCCCTTTGGCGTTCTGATCCTGGGAAGTGAGCCAATGGGGTGAAGAGTGTCCCAAAATGTGGGACATTCTGAAAAATATTTCATCTCTCTGGGAGCCCAGCAAGTAGACAGAGATGGTGTTTGGAGTGTTAGGAGATGGTTGAGTGAGCAGACTCTTTGACCTTCTGGATACATCACAGTTTTCCTTCCTCCAATGTGTTTGTCTTTGTGGCTGTCGCCTCTCACAGCCTCACAAGGACCCTGTGGGATAGACAGTGCACATGGTCGTCTTGCAGATGAACAACCAGAATTCAGAGACTTGAACTGATAGGCCCCAGTCTGCTCTGGAAGGTCAATAGCGCTCCTTCTACTCTGTATATTAATTACCAACTTTAACTCTAGGCCTGAAGAGGTTTAAGGTCAGTGTTAGTCACTCACCTGTCCTCGTGTAGTTCTCACTGTGTGTCTCTGCAGATCTCAGACTGGAGGACTCCCTGCAGCTGGGAAGTCCCCCACATTTCAAGATTGTCCTAATGGGTGTGATGCAGTTTAACTAGTAAAAAAAAAAGGTAGTACTTCCAGTATATGTCTTTTCATTTATTTAGATGTGCCTTCATTTGTTTTTACATATGTGCAACGCCTCTGATGTATTATTGCTTTAATAAGACAAAAAATGGATAATTGTTAAAGGAGATAAGCATATCAATAAAATTTTATGATATCAATAATATTTTCCTGGTATTCCATGGATCCAGTTGGGTGTCCCTGGATCAGCCAAAGAATGCCGTGTGAGGCTTCAGAAGCCTAGAGTCAGGCATCCAAGAGAAGGTGAATACTACTGAAAATTCATACAGATATTAGCACAGACAATGCAAAGTGTGAGCTTCAAGGAGGTTTGTTTGCTCAAAAATGCAGACACAGCTTAAAGCCAAAGTGTAAGGCTGGCAAAACCAATGGAATTTATACTTGGAAGCTGAAATTCATTTCCAGAAATGTGTATTGGTCAAGGCCTGTCTCAGCTTGACCATTGTTTCCTTGCAAATGGTGGTCTCACTGCTTCCCAGAGTTTGGACCTATCCTCCAGACTAGCTTTGCATTTGGTCATGTCCACCCTTGGACAAGGAGACTCTCCTCCTAGATGTCCTCCCAGATGGAACAGCGTTGCATCTGGTCAGGTCTCAGCTACATCTTCCCACAGCCATCCATCTGACATGTCATGACACAATGTCTTTTCTGTTTTCTTTGACAGCACTTACCATAGTCTGACATTATATTCTGTAGTGATATATTATGCATTATTATTTCTTGATTGCATTATAGAGAATAATCTCTATATCAGAGTATATATAATACATATATATATATATATATATATATATGTATGTATCTATTTGCTAGCTTGTTTATACCTGTCTCTCCCACTGTCAACCCGTATGTGGATATAAGCACTGATATGACCATTGCTGGATAGGCCCCAGCTCCCGGAACAATGCCTGCTGCATAGCAGAGACTCAAAAAATATACATTGCCTGACTGCATGAGTGGAATTAAACTCTAAAATGACATGAAATTGGGTATAATTTGATTTTAGTACCCAACTTTCCACTTAAAACTGAGTTTAATAATTTTGGCAAGATCTAAGTAACGGTTTCCCTGATGGTGTACACAGCATCTTGGAGGAAGGGTTGGGTTAAGTGTCACTGGGACTCTTGGCAATTTGCTATAGTTAGTCTAGTGCTAATTCATATCAAAACATAGAAACTCTGCATTTGAATAACACCATTCTCCCTCATCCTCACACGCACTTCATACTTTGTCATGGTTGCTATGTGTATGATAATCTGTCCACATACAAAGCTCCAAAGGAAATGTTATAGTTTTAGTTTTAGGTAGGCATATATTTTTTGAAGAAGGAAGAAAACAGGCTTTTAGGTTTCCCACTTAGTTACAAGTTTAGAAGATCTTCATTTGTTCTTGAAGATTCAATCTTCCTCTGATATCAGCCCAACAATTTCCTGTACGTTTTGTTATGAGGAAGTCTTAGTTTTCTTTATTGGAAAATTTTATCATTTTGCCCTTATTCTTCAAGGCTATTTTCCCTAAATCTATACTGATGGGCTGACAGTTATGTTCTTCAGCTCTTCAAGATGCCAGTCTGCTATCTTCTGGCCTTCCTGGCTCTAATGAGATGTGTGTCCAACTTTACATCCTTGTGATATATTAATTTATTTTTGGACACTTTCCATGTTTTCTCTTCTAATTTTGGTTTCCAGCGGTTGGACTGTTATGTGACTGGGTAAGATTTTTTTTTTTTTAAGTTCTTAATGATTACATTTGTAGTCTTTGAGATTCTTGAATCCGTACATTCATGTCTTTCACCATATTTTGGAAATGTGGATCATCACAAATTTCTGCTCTATTTTCTCTCTTGCTTCTGGTACCCAATTGTCAGTATCTTGACCTTTAGACATTGTGACAAAGTTTCCTGCAGCTGAAGATTTTTTTCAATCTCTCTTCTTTCTCTTCATCAGATTGGACACTGTCTTTTAATCTATCTTCAAAGTCACTGGTGTGTTTCTCTGCCATTTCTGTTCTTCTATGAGAGTCATTGGGTAAATTTTTATTAAGCGTATTTTTCAGTGCTAAAGTTTCCATTCAGCTATTGCTTATATTCTTTTTCTTTCTCTCCAGAAATTTCTCACTTCTTATTCATTGTGGACCTGTTTTCATTTTTCTCATGGAGCACCATTATGAGAGCTGCTTTTAAGTCATTAATTATTTGTATGTTGAATAATTTTGGATTGTGTCCTAGTCCTTGTGAATGTGAAGGTATAGATACCTTGGATTTTGTTATATTTTCTGAGATGCATTGGTGGTTTTGTTTTAGCAAATAACTTGGTCAGACAGAGTAACAGATGAATCCCATACATATAAGATTGAGTGAAAGAAATTTGACCAAAATATTAGATATTGCATTATTCTATTTCTGTAAAGTTCAAAACTGGCCTGATCAGACTATGTTGTTACAAATGAAGGCGCTTGTTACCTTTGAGGAAGCATTAGTAATTTGAATGGAGCACCTGCTGGGCAGGTTAGGGTTTCTAGAGTGCTGGTCATATTTTGTTTCTTTTAAAATAGTTTTATTGAGTTGCAATTGACATGTAATAGCTATACATCTTTAAAGTATGCAATGTTATGTGTTTTAACATGTGAATATACCCATGAAATCATAACCACAATCAATATAACGATCCCTTCCCTGAGAGTTTGTTGAACATCCACTCTTAATCCCATTTTCCACTTGCCCAGGCAACCACTGGTATGCCATCTATCAATACAGGCTACATCACAGCTACTAACATTTTTATAAATGTAATTATATTGGAAGTGCTTTTATTATCTAGTCTTTAACTTAGCATCTGTGCATCTACTTTGGTGGAATGTTGGTTCAAATTTTTGCTCATTTTTGAATTGAATTTTTTTCCTCAGTATTTCATGTTGAGAGCTCTTATATATTCGGGAGACAAGTTCTTTATCAGATACATGATTTACAAATATTGTCTAATAAAATGTGTCTTGGATTTTCGTTCTTCAAAGAAATAGCATTCTTAATTTCAATGAAATGAAATTGATTTATCTTTTTATGAATTATGCTTTTGGTGTCAGAGCTAAGAAATTTTTGGTTAATCCAAGGTGCAAAATTTGTATTTTATGTTTTCTCTGAGAAGTTTGGGAGCTTAAAGTTTTATATGTACTTCCTGATGCATTTTGAGTAATTTTTGTATGAATTGTACCATAGATTAAGTGGCTTTTTGTTTGTTTTTGTTATCAAATTTTTCAGTATCATTAGTTAGGCAGAATATCTTAGGAGCCATTAAATTGTCAGCTATCAAATGAGCATGTATTTGTGAGACTATTTTTGTTTTCTTTCTGTCCTGTTCCTTTGATCCATTATTTAAATATTTGCACTCATATCACATTGTTATCATAATGATGCAGCTTTATGCTGAAGCTTTATAATAAGTGATTTTCTCCTATTCACAGGAGACCCACTTTGCTCTCCTTTCTCATAGGTAGGCCCAATCTTCAGGTCTGGCTCAGATCTCATCCTTTCTAGGGGCTGAGGGGATACCTAAGTCCCTGGAAAACCCCGAATGACATGACAAGGAAGTGTTTAGAGCACTCCATTACAGAAGAAATCCTGTAGCTATGGCAGAGGGTGGGGGGGTCAATACACGGGCAGCCAGTCATGGAACAGACTTTACCAACAACACCTTGGTTTGTAATCTTTCTGCACAAATGACAGTGTCAAGACATGAAACATCAGAAAGCCTTTGCATCTAAAAGTCTTGTTGAACCAACTCAAGCCCAAGACTTAATGTCTTACCAGGGGTCTAGCCCAAGTCCAGGGCACGTGATGCGATCTATGTTCTTCTGTGATACCACCTACTAGTGCTGGAAGCTTTCTACTCACTTTCACATTCAATTTCAAGTCTTAATCTATTTGGCATTCGATTTCACGTTGACAAGAGCCTCAAGCCAGGATTGAAAGCTCAAGTGAAAACATCATAAATAAATATCATAGAGAAGGAAACAGGGGTACTTCTGCAATATATTCTGCCAAGGTAAGGATGTTTTTCTAGTACTTACTTGGAGCCATAGCACCTTCCAATTAATGTCCTCACTTGACCATAGCAGGGATTTATTTGTATTTAAATAAAGGATCACGTGATATCACTCACATGTGCTTTATAGAGATATCAAGCAAACAAATGAGCCAAATTAAACAAAATAAATGGACTTTAAAATGAACTAAATAGACTGTTAGCCAAGAAATGTCAATCAATGTTTGCAGAAAGAGATGGGGTTGGGTGAGGGACAAATAGGGTAAGGGGAATTAATGTGCAGTGAAAGAAAAAAAATGAAATAGTGGTGAGTTTACTATATTATATATATTATACAGATGTAGATCTGCTACCATATATACCTTAAACCTAGTTAATGGTATAATGTAATATTCTTTCAATAACATCCATTTAAGAAAAAAGAGAGAACAAACTGCCAAAAATTTTAAATAAAAATATATAAATACCTGTGACTATAATGAATACATTTCTTTTTACATAGTGAAGAAGAGAGTGAATTATCTTTTTAATCAATTATTATATGTATCCTTTCAAAATAACACTTCTTTTCTTCATTTTGCACCACAGTCCATGTTGTCAAAAATCTACTCTAGTCTCAAAAGAAAGCATAATAATTAGAAACAAAGAGTCAAAAGGAGAAAGACAAACACAAGATGATCTCACTTGTGTGGAAAATAAAGAAACAGAGCAAAGGAACAGATAAAACAAAAACCAACCCTTGGACACGGACAACAGAACTGAGGTGACCAAAGGGGAAGGAGTGGGACCAAGAGCAAGGGCTGGTGGGTCCAGTGGACAGTGGGGGAGGAATTGTGGTCATTTGGAGGAGGGCATGGTGTGTTGTCATATATTTTAGGGATGGTAAACCTTCACTAGTGGGATTATATTATTTTGAAACTCGAAGTTACTTCAATAAATACCAGGACCCCTGACCTTGAATTGCAACAGTAATTTCTTAAATCTGTCCTTTTTTTCTGGAAGGGAGCTGGTCATTGCAACCATGTCAGAATGATTGTGGGGATTCAATGAGAGGATGCATACGAAGTCAACACAAAGTACCTGATGGGCACTTAGCACGCAAAGAAATTCAGTGTTAAGATTATTAATAACATTGCGATAATATTGTCCCCATTTCACACATGAGGAAACGGTGGTTCAGAAAGTTTAAGTGACTTTCCAAAGTCACATAGTAGAGTGGGATTGTGATTTAAGAATACAGACATGGCAGACCCTGGCAGTTTGGTCAGCTGCCTCTCGATGAGTGTGGTTCATGTGCATCCCAGGGACCCAGGTTTGTGTCCCGGGCAGGCGGGAGCAACCAAGATGAACAGCCAGGTAAAGACAGGTGAGATGCTTCCTCCTCTTCTCTCTCTTCCTGACTGCTTGCTTGACTTCACTCTTGCCTATAGCATTCCTTTAAAAAAATAAAAAGAATACATATCCACATACACATATGCATATGCATATATATCTGTTTAGTTACCATTTTGTGTTGCTGCTTGAGCTTTGAAGCTAGCATCTAAGATTCCCTAGAAAAGTTGATTAGAATAAGAAGCTGTGGAGAAGACTGCAAAGAGAAGATAAGGTTTATGGAAAATGTGTGATAATCAGTTCCAAGAGGTGGAAAGAGGACCCAGCTTTGCCTAGAGCTGTCACAAAGGCTTCCATGAGAATGGAACTAAGGGATGATAAAGCTCAGAGTCAAACAAACACTGCAAACAACTGCTTGAACTGCATTCACATGCAAGGAAAGTTAAAACAACGTACTTCCCAGAAATGTTTATGGCTTTCAGAGTTTTTAAAGCAGACTTGCCACATTCTTAGAACTGGAGGACAAAGCCACTGGCACTTTTGTTCTTTATACAATTTGCACAGTTCCCAGGCTGCTTTTCTTTTGTGTGTGCCACTCTAGGAGAACGGAAATTCTTTGTGAAGGCTTCTCTTGAGCCCCTCTGGTTGACAGCAGAAGGAACATAAAATGAAAAGCAAAATGGATAAGAAGACCTCGCTAGAGAATTGGGAGCCAACAGGAAGCCACAGATGAGGAGACAATGAGACGTTAGTGTCACAGCTCTCAGCATTCACCCTGGAGGTGCTGTTGTTCTCAGACACCCATGGGCTGAAATCTCACCACTGGTCTGGGCAGCAGAAGCTGCGAGAGAAACACTGAGACCTCCTGGTCTTTGTCTCTGCTGCTCTAGGAGGGACCCCACCTGCCCTTAAAGAAGCCAAGTTTCTTACTGATGGAGGACAGGGTTGGGAAAAGAACTAGCTGTCCCAATACACACACAGGCACAGGGCAGCTGGGGAGCACTCAAGAGCCCATGGGGGTGTCCGCCACCTGGAAGGGAAGGTGGCTCTCCCAGGCTGACCTGAGGAGTTCAGAGGCTGCCAGACTGCAGTCTGGCGAATAATTGGAAACTTCAGTGCACAAAGTCCCATCTGACTACAAACACAGATGACTCATGCCCTTTCCTACTGGAGGCTTTGGGCCAAGAGAGTCATTATTTACTTTTAGAACTTCCTGTCCAAGACCACCTTTTGCGGAGGATGACAGCTGAACTAAGGCCCATTGGGCTTCCAGATTCAAATTTCAAGTATCTACCTTCCATCTCTGGCTCTGAGTGGGCTAAATCAATTTGAAGAAGCAAAATAATCATTATACGCAGATGACCTGTGTCATAGGACTGGGAAAAAGCCAAGAGAGTAATACTTTAACATTTATTAGACACAATTAACCTGATTAAAATGCTGATCAAGGTGTCAAGTTGAGATGTGAATCAGTGATTTTCTGTAGCCAGCTTGACAGCAGCAGTAAATGGAAGAAAAGAGCTGGAGTTCAAGAATAACAGATCCCATGAATGACATTAGCAAGAAATGTGCAGGAGTTTTAGGAAAAAAAGAAAGAAAACAGTTGATTCCCATCTCGTCAAGTGAGCGTAAGAGAAGAGATTCATCGGGTTAGATGAGAAGAGTCTACATTGGATAAGATGTACATTTTCTTTAAATTTATTTGTATATTCAGTGCAATTCCTATCAACATTCAGCAGAACATTTCTTGGACTCTGTAAAATAACCTAAAATTTATCTTGAAGAATTATTTTATTATAAAATTCTACTGGATAAAGAAGCTGGAGTCTAGATACTCAATGGAATTCTATGCAGCTGCTAAAAAAGATGAAATTGTGCTCTTTGCAGCCATCTGCATGGAACTGGAGGGGCTCATGTGAAGCAAAATAAGTCATAAAGAAAAAGAGAAATATAGGATCATTTCACTCATATGTGGAGTATAATGAAATGAAACAAACAAACAGCTAAACCTCAGCGGACTTCAGAGGACACAAGATGATGGCTGCAGCGGAGGGGGAGGCAAGGAAAGAGGGAGCAGTGTGGGGGAAAGGGCACTGGGACTCTGGTGAGTAATATCCACTGACTAAGAAGTGAGTTCAATGTCTTATAATGAGTACAACTTTGCAAACAAAACAAATAATAATAAAATTGTTACATTAAAAATTATGAAACAACATTTAAAAACAGAAGAATATGGGGACTTGTTCTATGTAATGAAATTGCAGTATTAACATAGGGTACCTGGGTGCAAAAAACAGTTCATTCTAGCCAAGAGAATGAAGAAATCAATGCCTATGTAGATAAGAATTTGATATGGAAAAGATGGCACTTCAAGTCAACTATCTTTTCTCAGTTGATTTAATATAACTTTTTTGAGGAAGAGAATCTGAAGGAAAATGTGTCGATATCCTCTAACCGTCATGTCCTTTGAACGGACAATTTTAATTCCACAATTAGATTCAAAGGATATGCATCTTGGTGTTTTTCAAATCAGGAAACAAACTGGGAAGTCTTTTAAAATGGACTTTTAAACTAAAAACTTATGGCACACCCAAACGATGGAATATTATGCACTCGAGAACATTATCACTGAAAGAACACATTATTATGTAGCCCCCACAAAGAGCACTCTGTGTGGTAGGACTTCATTTCAATTAGTATCTGTGTATTTAATTCAACAATGTATGTTGTAGGGTTCGGGTCGCTCAAAGAACCCATGATAAAGTTAGGCTAGTGAGCAAGCAGAGATTTAGTTAGAGGGTAAAGGAATGGAGGCAACCAAGGGAGGTCTAGACCCAGTCCACCATTCCAGCAGCCTGGGTTTTTAAGGAAAAAACCCACATGGTGAGGAAAAGGGATGGGGAGAGGGTCTCAGGCCAGGTTTCAGTTCCTGATTGGGCAAGGTAACTTTGTCCTTTGAAGTTATTGGTGATCTTCTTCAACCTGTGTCATTCCTTTGTTTCTTAGTGGAGGGTCCATCCTGGTCACATACTAAGCATGAGATACATCTCACATGTCAGACTCGTCCATCGGCTTTCCTTATCCATCTGGATGATCGTATATATTCCATGACTGGGTGGTGGCACCAGAGACAATTCACTGTCCTGATGTCTGAACTTTAGTCCCTGGTCTAAGGCTTGTTCTTGTGGGGGTCCTGACATATATACTGATAGAAAAATAATAAGGAGCCAGTAGGACTCACTCCGAGTGATGGGACTTGGGGAAGACTTAGTTTTCATATTGCATTTATGGATTTTATGAAGTATGTCTAATGAGGTGTATATGTGAGTCCTCAATTAAGCATTCATCGAGGCAGCTTTTATGGGCCGCTTTTGTGGGCCACTTTTGAAAGTCCTCATCGGTCTTCAGTCCCCAGAAAGAACTCTCTCTGGGAGCAGAAACATCTGGAGACCTCATGACTTTGCTATTTGTCTCACTTACTGAAATGGAAGCTTCAAACTCGAGGTCCATTAGTTTGGATAGCCTTAACTAGTTCAGCTAAGCTAAACGCCATGGCTATCCCTCAAGTTTCCAGAACGATTGCAAACATCAGTCCTTTGAACAATGCTTCTGCGTCTTTTACAATCAGAGGAGAAGAAGTGTGCTGATACAAAGACCAAGCAGAACTGGATTCCAACTGAGGGAAAAATAAGTGTTTTTATGCCCACAATCAAAATCCTCTCTCTTGTCAATAGAAGCAACGTAGTTCATAGTTTCCTCATTTCAAAAGCCAAAAACACTCTTTTTGAATGTTTTCATACTTTTTTCAACAGCCTTTCATGGATTTTTTTTTTAATCTTCCGTTCTATGCTTTAATACTGTTTGGGCCTGTAAACAGCCTCAAACCCTCTTGGAAGAAAGTTACATTTGGAACCTTTTTCTGGCGGAGTGGAGAGGGGCAGGATGCGTGACTTTTGCGACAGGAAGAGTCAGCCTGGCTGTAAGGAGGTACAGAGGGGGCCGCTAAGCCAGAGTCGCAGGTCTCAGCTGAAGGCAGGACCACAATCACAGGCTGATGTTGCTGCGTCTTGGTGAGCCCCTCCATCATGGTGACCTCAGGCACCATGTCTGGACCTGGCTGTCCATGTCTGTGGCCCTCCACTTGCTGGAGGAGTCACTTCCTGGCTCAGATACCTTGGCCCATCACAGGATTTTGTCCTCTGGGGTCAGCCCACCCGGGGGCTGAGCCTGAGTCTCAGGACCGCGTGTGCTCAGGAATGCCCGGGACACCCCTCTGCCCCTGCCGGCACCCCCTGCCCTGAGAACTGGAAACACGACCGCGGTGGCCCAATTTTGTCTTGCCGCCACCTGTACCTTGACCACTGTGTGGCGCAGGGCAGACCCTCTGTGAGTGGCTTCTGGATGGATGAAGGTGTAAATGCATGGACAGGGGAAGGAAACGATGCTGTTTGCACATGAGGAACTCAAACATTTGGGCTGTTTAGTCCGGTTGACTCGCTGAAGTCCTTCCAGACAGGCAATGCTGTCAGGGATTTTACAGGGCCTCTCAACTGTATCCAACCCGGAAACCGGGTTCTCTGTCAAACAGAGCTTTGGAGGTGGGTACCTCGTCTTGGGCGGGTAAGTCTCCCCAGGGGAAAGTGAGGTGACCGTAATAAAGAAATCAGTGCAGGTAAGTCAACCGGATATGGGCTTGAACTTGAGACAGAGCCAGTGGGAGGAGGGGGAAGAGGGTGGAGGGTTACCTGTCTGCCGACTTTCTAGATCTTTCCTACATTTGCATGGTCTGCAGAGGATATTCTGAGATGGCCCTACATCCTCACACTGAATTATGCTCTTCCTGAGCCAGCCTGGGGGGTTTTTGGCATCCTGATCCCAGACGATCACAGCTTGAATTTGAGCTTTGGAGAAACAGGGCCCCCAGGTCTGAGACATATGTCAGCGTATCCGGCCTGGCTGGCCAGTGTTTTGTGAAAGATATTGGTTCAAAGCCATAAACAACAATGCAACACACCTTGGTTCCCATTTGCCTTTGGCACCTTGTTCAGTCACAAGGGAAACTCTTGGGGGGTGGGGGCACTGGAAACTGGAATAGGATGTGGGTGCTCCAGACCCCTGTCCAATTACAATCATCATAGCATGGTTTCT
This sequence comes from Solenodon paradoxus, assembly GCA_004363575.1. Classification (NCBI taxonomy): domain Eukaryota; kingdom Metazoa; phylum Chordata; class Mammalia; order Eulipotyphla; family Solenodontidae; genus Solenodon; species Solenodon paradoxus. Next base: position 12,327 of record RJWH01001979.1, on the reverse strand, counting down.
AACCATGCTTTGTTCACCAGTGAAAACAAAGACAAAATAAAAACCCTGTTCTACAATGTTGAAAGATCCAGAAAAAACATGACAGCATTTCCGACTCTCAGGGGTCATCACACACAATGGAGTTGTCAATGGAGATTGCCGATGAATGTGGTGGAGTACATTGATCAGACGAACACAACCATCAGGAGGTATCTGTATCATCTAATTCAATGTCTACCTGATTTTTATATGGACTTGACCCAAGTGATTATGGAGGCTGGCAGGTCCCAAATCTGCAGAACGGATGTCCCAGTTCCAAGGCCATTGAGCAAGGGGAGGATTGACCTTCTGTTCAGTGAAAACCCTCAACTGACTAGAGGAAGCCCACTTGCACTAAGGAAGGCAGTCTTTTTTACTTAGTCTACTGATATAAATATTAATATCATCCCCAAACACCCTCACAGAAACATCCTAGAACCACATCTGGCCACCATATGGCCTAATCAAGATGACATAGTCAACCATCACGTGGGGTTATCATGGCTGCCATGGGCATCTCAGCTTGGGTTCTCTTTTCTCTGTTATGAGAATTCTGGCTTCTGGCTATGACAGCAAATATCAGACTACTTCACGAGAACTATGAATGCTGAATAAAATACAAAATAGGTTAATTTTAAGTTCTGGAACACGAAGAGGGAAGAATGAATGGAAGATGGGAGAAGGCTCCTTTTGTCACCATCAGAGGCCCAACTACCCCTTCACGTGCATAACACGAGTTTTCTGGGTGTGTTCTTGTCCACGGAGGACTCGCCCTCACTGCTCTCATATTTTATTGCCTTTTTTTGTTTGCTGTCCAGTTCCTTCACTAGAATATAAGCCTCCTGAGGGCAGGGATTATTGTCCATTTGGTTTATCACTTTATCCAGTGTCCCAAACAGTGCCTGGCACATAGCAGGTGTTCAGAAGTCCCCTGTGCAGAAGTGAGCGGTGTGCCCCTTCATGCAGCCCACTGACACATCCACATGCTTTATTACAAGTACCCATCCAATGCCTGTCACCCTGCAAGCCCGTGAGTCCACAAAGGACATAGGTCTCTCAGGCCCCCTGTCCACTCTCAGAATCATCTAGAATGCCTGCTCAAGGTAAGCTGTATGATTCAGAACCTCCTCCTCTAACCTATCCGATTTGAATGTCTTCAGAAAAATGTCACTTACATCTGCAGGAGCTCAATTTTCTCAGATCTTTAAGCATTTGAATGTGGCTATTACTCAGTTTTTAGCTCAAAGCAACAGAAAGATATTGAACGGCAGGTTGCCAGGACATGGGATGGGCCTCCTGGGGTTTCTTCCTTGCTAACGAGAAGCGGTGAACCAATAGGTGTGTGTGTGTGTGTGTGTGTGTGTGTGTGTGTGTGTGTTTGTGTGTGTGTAGTAGTAGTAGTAGTGGTAGTCAGAGGGTCGAAGGGGCTCTCTGGGACACAGGGCCATGTGTGCTGGTGGCTGGTGGAGGGCGCACGTGGCAGGTACCAGGACAGGGACAGTGACTGGGCGGCCCTACTCGCTGGCTGGCTTCATCCCCCTTGTCTTCTCCACGACCCTGGCGGATGAGTTCCCAGTCACACTGTGCCCACAACCTGCAGGGACTCCCCCACTGTCTTCAGAACACAGTCCAAACCCCTTTTCCCAGCACCCAGGCTTCCAACCCTTTCCTCGAATACTCTCCACGGCCCTCCCACGTGCACTCTTGCTGCAGAGCAGGCCTTTCCCTTTTCTCCCTGTGGCCCTTGTCCGTAGCCTTTGTCGCCCGCTCTGCACAAGTCTCTGGGGAGTCTCTTACCCCTTTCCCTATAATGAAGGCCTAGCTAGCTTTCAAGATCCAATGAAGCCTCCCGTCTTAGAGGCAGGCTGGGGGCTCCTAGCACTGCTCCATGGGAGCTGGCTCCGTCCCAGACATGCATCATCTGCCACCACCCATCCTCGGGTCTGGTTCTGACTTCCTTGCGGGGCTGGGCATGGCCACACATGGAAACTAGGTTCGGCAGCTCAGTGGGCATGTCCATTCCTCCAGGAGTCTAGACAGATGCGCGGTGGGGACAGGACACCCCACCCCAGCAGGATCTCCTTGGCGGTGGGACACTGACCACAGCTTCCTCTCACTGACCAAGTCCTGCTCTCTGCTCCCTGCCCCACCGGCCACACTGACCTGCCCGACCCCACCTGGCCACGGGGCTGCCTCCCATGCTGGTTGGGCCATTACTGCGTTGACTTACCCTCAACCCCCGCTCTTCACGGAGCCTGGTTTGAAGCCTGTGTCCCGGCTCCAGTCTCCTCTCAAAGTGACCTGGCATCTGGACAGTGGTATTTCGGGAGGACCCCACTTGACTGTGGAGCTGAGATCAGCCACTGTGAAGGGAGAGTCATCGGTTCCTCCTGATGTCCTGTGCCTCTCATTGGGACCCTCCCCAAACAGCGTTTGGGAAAGAGCCCGGGGTGGCAACCGCAGTGGCCATTTCCCCAGAGGCCAGAGGACAAGGCCACTTATTTCATCTCTGACCGTTGCTGACACCAGATTCAAGGGGACAGCAGGGCAGACGCTCACGCTCACGCAAGGGTGGCTCCTCGGAGCTGATGCCTCCAAGGGTGGCTTTATTAGAAACTGCACAGTGATTCCCTGTGCTCAGTCAGCGCTGCGGCCTGCCTTCCACCATGTTCACCCTGCAGCGGGGTTGACGACTTTTCCCAGGAAGAGCAAGCTCTGGGTGGTCACTTCCCAGAGGAGCACCAGGAACGGCCTGTTGAATTGGGCCTGCAGGGCCGACGTTGTGTTCAGAGCCTGGGCCTGGGAGAGGACACTCGAGGCCGCCCCAGCCTCAGTCCCTCGCTCGTTCATGTCCAGGGTCGCCTTGTGTGACATCTAGGAGGAGAGAAGATGGGGCAGAGAGGGCATCAGGTCAGGGTGGGACAGGGGACAGGGCACCTCCTGGGCAGAGGGAGAGGGAGGCGGAGCACTCACTTAGGCCTCCTGACTCGGAGGAAGCAACTCGGCCCTTCTGCCCTATCCTCCCCATTTCCTTCTCCTCTGTCCCATCTGGGGTGGCCCTGTGCTGTCATTTGCTTTGCCGGGAGAACGTGGGGCTGAGCTGCTTGGACAGGAGTGATTCTCAGGCCCCTGGTGTGCGTGGCACAGTCCTGAGAGTCACTGGCGGCTATGAGCTGTGCGGCCTTTTCTCAGACTCAGTTTCCTCCTGTCTAAACCCAGCTCCAATCAAGGGGTTTCAAAATGAGCTCAGTGGATTTGGTTGTCTGATGGGCCAAGCCCTCTATCTACAAACCTCCGTGAGAATTCCTTTAAAAAAATTTTACTTTCATAAAACTTCGTGGGAAGAAAGGATCCTGAGGCTTAAAAAAAAAGGATTGAAAAACATTGGTTCTGGCGAACGCTTTTACTTATAAAAAGTTCTAATAAACCCAGCATTTAAAGTCACTGGGAAAAATTTCTGTAAAAGGCTAAATGATTTCTTTTTCTTCTGTTCACCCTTTACACACACACACACACCACTGCCTGGGTTTCATATTTCAAATCTCAGCTTGTCTTTCCCAGATAAAGACAGCGTACTTTCCTTATGAAATCCCTAAGAAAAACTCAGATGACAATGACTGTCCCCTCAAAAGGACAGCCGAGTAGAAGGGAGGGATGCTGGTGGCCTTTCCTCCTGTGGGAAATGGTATTATTTTTTCCAGATATGAACCCTTGTTTGAGGACTATCCGTCTTCACCCATCTTCATCCACACCCCACCCGGGAGACCCCCCGCAGGAGGAGAACGCCCTCCCCATTGGTGGTGTTCCTGTGGCCGACAGCAGGGGACTGCAGGACCGTGGCCTGGGCCCCAGTGAGGGACGTGTGAAGAACCATCGCACGTCTCTCTGCTGCTTCCCCACTGCCAGGAGAATGACAATGGCTTCTCGTGAACCCAGACCTGGAAGGAAGAAGACATGAGAGCAGGGCTCTAGCAGGTGACAGGGCCCCACCTCTGACCTGCGTGTGAGCGGGATAACCCTGTGTGGTGAGAAGGCGTAGGGGCTGTCTGTTACCGCCGCTGAGGGGGGACATCCTGACGCACTGTCTCGACAGCTGTAACCAAGGCAGAGAATCCCACTGTCTGCCCACAGGAAGCACAAGGAATGAAAACAAAACTGGGCCCACGTCTGGGGACATTCTGGCCTCGCAGATGACCCCAAGATGAGGGGGTAGACTCACGGATGAGCCTACTTTCTTTGAAACTCTGTTCCTGGAAGACTAGAGGGGTCTGCGGTGGAACGGGAGCTGCCTGTGAAAAGAAGTCTTCACCACCGTGGTGTTACAGAGCCAGGACAGGGGAAAGAGAGCGGGACCTGACTGCCATGCTGTGCGTACAGAGGATGCAGTCACCACACGCACACGCACACCTTCCGCATTCACCGCCTCACCCTGAGCGTGGTGTTGTGGAGCAGCCCGGTGCTTCCTGGTAAGTCCATTTCCACGTTGAACTTGCTGGTGACTCCGATGTGGGGAAGGATCTCTTCCAGGTCGTATGTTCCGGAAATGGAAACCTTTGGCAAGTGCAAGTCCAGCAGGCTGGCGGGAGAATCAGACGGGGACACGGTGCTGTCTGGTGGTAAGTGCTGCTGCTCCTGGCCCGGGGTGGCCTGAGCTCGGGCAGGAGGTGTCTCCTGGGGCGACAGGGAGCCAGTGTCTCCGCAGCTCAGAACATTCCACCACCCAGAGCCTCTTCTTCAGACCTCCCAGAAGGTCTGGTGTCTGGATCTGAGAAGACCCTGGCACAGTGTCTTCATTTTCTAGGTGCCACGGCGCAAGCTGGGTTTTGACCAGGCTTACCTGATTGAATCCACAGAAGGACCACGTGACGTGACAGCTGCCCACACATACCCTCCTCCATGTTCCAGCCACCAGCGAGCCCTATTGGCTCAGTGTCCCAACACCTCCTAAATCCATCTACTGGCAACTCCCTAACACAAGCCACCTTCATCTCCACCCTGCCTGAGCTCTAGGGACCACAGTGGGGATCTGATGAGAGACGGAGGAGGACAGGGTGGGCACAGATCGATGGCCCTCTCCTCACATCCCTGGCACACCTGCCCCATCAGGTCGCCACGTTCCTTTTGAGAGCAAGCCTGTCCTTTCCTCCCTGGGCTGACTCTTACTGTTTGCAGTTCCTGGGGCACCTGCGAAAGTGGGTAGTTACTAGTTAGCTTGGAAACTTCTGCCTCTCATGGATTCACATTAGAGAACTAATTGATGTTCTTATGTGATGAATATGGTCTGTTTATCTTTCGCAAGGGTCCAGGCACCTGACTGATGTGGGAGGCAGATGGAAGTCAGCGTTGGACACTGGAAGGAAGGGAAGGAAATGGAGAACAAGAAACAGGTCATCTTGGTGAGATAGATGAATCTAGGTTAGAGCTCCAATGTAATCAGGTACTTTGATTTTCTCATTACTTTTCTTAGTTCCTAACTTCATTTAGAGATGTTTTGATTTAAAAAGAAAAAGAGGCATTTTGGGGAAATAAGCACTGCTTTGTGGGAATCACAGGTATGCCTAGTAACTGGCTTCTATTTAATTGTATGACCTGACAAATTTCCCACAACAGTACCTGGAGAGCAGGCCCCCACCATGGAGGGTCCTGAGTACCACTAGAGGGGTGTCTGGTGGACGGCCCAAGACACAGTTCACGTCCAGGGTCATGAACAGCTCCAGGAGACATGACTCCCATAGGCAAGCTAACCTTGTTCACAGCTGAATGGAGGGGACCTAGAATTCTGAAAGGCTGAAAACTGCTGCTGCGTTGTGTTCTGTGCTCCATGTCACAATTCAGATGTGCATAAGCAATCAAATGAACGGGCTGTGGTCTTCTAACTCCCAGCGTGAGAAACCCTAACCAGGAGTACCCAAGATTTTGCTTTTCAAAAGTCAAAGTGAGAAGTCAAATCAAAGCTTCCTGGAGGAAGCTCTTTTTAGTCTAGAAGATTCTATGGTACTTCTTCTGTAACGAGGGGTGGGAACTGAGCCTCTGGGCTGGAATCAGCAACCAACTGGAGTTACACGGATTCATAGACATCAGGACACCCTGGCCCTATCCTTGCCCTCTATCTGTTTTTTTTTTTTTTTTTTTTTGGTTCTTGTCTCTCTGCTCAAACTCTGTACACCCTTTCCTACCCCTGGGGGTCTCAGTGTGGTGAGGGTGCTGGTAGGAAGCTTCCCAGGGTCTTGGTGGGTTAAAGATGGCATCAAAGGGTTAGGTCTGTGCTCCCTCCCCTGCATATCTTTGGAGTCCTGTGACTGCTCTGAGTAGCAGAATGTGGCGAAAGTGACACTGTGACCATTTCCAAGGACTCAAGAGAGTGGGGCTCACTTCCCACCTTGTGGAATCCTGAGTTGACCCAGGGCAATATCAACCACCCTGAGCTGCTGTGCAGAAGCCAGCGCCTGACGTGAGGAGACGCTGCCTGGAGAGATGTCTGTTCAGTCCTGATCTCAGCCAGATGGGCTGGCTGCCCGCACTGGCCCATCTGAGTCCAGCAACAGGGGACTCTCAATGAGAACTGTCCTGCTGAGCCCAGGCAATTCACAGAAGAGAGGAGAGAGGAAGAGGGAGAGGGGGAGGGGGAGGGGAGGGGAAGGGGAAAGGAGAGGGTAAGAGAGGGAGAGGGAGAGAGAAAACAAGAGGGTTTCCCTGAAAAACATTTTGGGGTACTTTGTTATTCAGTATGAAATACCTACAACTGAAGGCCAGACTTCATCCCAGAGACCCCACGAGGAAAGCCACCCACCAAGAAGAGTTGGCTGGTGAATTGTCTAAGCAAACCCGAAAAGACTGAGAAAAACACAAACTTAAAAGCAAGTGAGATAGAAGTGGGGAGGACAGAGATTGCATAAAATTGTCTCTTTGATGTTCACAGTGCTCTTTTGGGTTCCTAATTTCATTAAGAAATATTTTCATTAACAATAGACACATTTTAAGAAATACAAAGTGTTCTGTGAGAGTCTTAATTATTCTTAATTGCTCTCCTTGATCTCATTGTTTGGCCTACGGTTCATTCTCTTCTGGTAGTAACTTACTACTTGCAGAAAGGGAGGACACAGAAGAAAGGAGGTAGGGCAGCAAGGTTTCCAGGAGGGGCGCGAATGGTCAGGTCCAGTGAGTCCTCAGGCACTGGGGGCTACTACACAGGACACAGGGAATGATTCAACCGGCCCTCCAAGCAACCCCATGTGGCTGTTGTTATGGCCTCATTTTGCAGCGGGGGAACCCAAAGTCCTGAAGGTGAGAAAGTCCCCAGCTCCCCTACTTAGAGAGAGGACACAAACTATTGGCGCTGATGGAGACCCTCTCTGGTCTTGAACACGGCCTGCGGAAAACCTTCTCTGATGCTTACCTGGGCAGGAGCAACTGGTCCCATCTTCTCAGGGTCTCCGGCTGCAGGGCCGCCTCCACCTGCTCCATTTTCCCGGGGTCGGGGAGGATGAGCAAGGCCAGCGCATTCCCACTGTACTCAATCTGGAGGACTGTGCAGGCCAGCTCCTCGTCATAGAGGAACCTGTGCATTTCCTTCTGCTGCATCATGGGGATGTGGAGGCGCGTCCTCTCATCCACAAAGAAGCTCCCTTGCTTCTGGGTCTGGTAGCGGTGGAAAGGATGCTTCCACTTGGCTGGGGGCACAAACCCCGTAAAACCGTGAGTCTAAGAGAACAACTCCAGGCACAAAGACACAGGACACGCACAATGACACTTCCTCTGGGTATATAAGGACAAATCAAAGATGCAGCACAGACACAGAGACAGCAGGGGCAGGATGATGGCCTGGCTCAGCCGCAAGACCCAGGGGACCGAATCTGAGCTCTGCCAGTTGATGGCTTGTTCTCCCGAGAAACGTAGCACTCAAGGGAATTTCCATCTACCAGCATTTTCCCTGTGGGAGGTATTCACTCTTTAAATTGTCACAAAGATGAATATCAAGTCTCATGATCTCCGGGTCAGAGATGAGAAACTGAATCTCCCACGTTGAGCCATGAGTGTGGCAGAAGGCGGGTGTTGTGTAGACTCTGCAAATAAGCTGCGCCCTCTTCAACTGGGAGTGGAGAAAGAAGTCCATGGGTGAGATAAGGTGTAAATGCAGAAATCCACTCAAAGAGAGGCGGAATCTGACAGTCACCATCTTGTCACATGGGCTATATCTGCCTGTCTACTCATAACGACCCACAACCACCTGCTGGCCTGGCCTCCTGAGGCACTGGCCTTGGTGACAGAGAGAAATGGCTGGCTCACCCTGTCCCTCATGTCCAGTCGATGACCAAGGATTACTGATTCTGTCTCCAGAGTCAAAGCTTCAACTGAGGCCACCATCACACTTACTCTGAACCACTTCGAGAATCCCCTAACCTGTCTCTCCTCTCCCACACTTACTCCCCTCAAATTTATTTTCAAAATTGTAGCCGACTGATCTTTTGAAAAGAAGGGTAATCATGTCAGCGCTTCAGAGTGTTTGGTAATTCCCAGGTCCTCTGACAAAGCCTAGGATTCTCAACCTGATGTCTGCTTACCTTGTCACGCTCCCCCTAGGAAATGCTCTGTTCCCATTCAACTAGTGTTTCAGTCCTTGACACTAGTGAACTAGAGGTGTCTCTTTCCCTTGCACCTTTGCACAATCTGTTTTTCAGCTGGAACCCCACTGCTCCCACAGCCTTTTGCCTGAGTAAATCCAACCCATTCTTCATGTTTCAGCATCAATGCCTTCTCTTCCAGGAAGCCTTCCTTCACTCCCCGTGTCTGGGAAGCTGTGTCTTTCCAGAGCTCCATGGCACCTAGCCTTACTCGAGCAGAACTGTAATTGTTTTCTACACTTATTTGCAACTTACATCAGACTATGAGTGCACACGGGTGGAATATTTTTACCTCATTCATAAATTTTCCCAAGATACTAACAAAGTCCCTGCAACATAGTCATTACTTAATGTATGGTGTTTAGTAGACGAATGAATGAACGAATAGCTTTCCTAGAGGTCAGTTTCAAATATGAGACCTAAGTTGAAATTGAACTCAGCAAAGATTTAAAACATGCTGGGTCCTGTCAGACTCTGGGGAATCAAAGATAATGGAGACTCAGATCCTTGAAACGTCTGGTCAGTATCATAAACTGAATTAAAGAAGAAAGTCCTGCATTTTCAGCTTAAACACTTAGAAATGCTGGATAAAATAATGGACAAACAGCTGAGTTCACAAAATAAACAAAGCTTCCAAAACACGTTGAGCAGGTCTCTCTGTGGTATCATCTGCTTCATGCCTTCTCAGAATCAGAGACAACCCTTCAGGGCAGTGTTCCATTTCTTCTTGGGCGGATAGCTGAAACTCTGGCTCACACTTGGAGCTGAAGTCTTTGAAAATCTTCAGGAGCTGTGAAAGGCAATCCCTCCCCCAACTGGGAAGTTCGGATTGAAAACCGTTGAGCATCCCAGGTCTGAGATCATGTAGACCCTCATGCTTCCAAGGCCGGGGAGATGGCCCCATTCCATGTTCTTCGCTCCCGCCACCTGCTCAGTGCAGCAGCTCCCCAACCCAGCAATTAATCTAGAGCCAGTGAAACCAGCAGGGTGAGACCAGAGGCACATGTGAAATTGTCTCCTTGAGACTCTTCCATACAGACCATAAACACACACACACACACACACACACACACACACACAGATGCACACACGATCATTTCCACCAGAGAGGAGCTCATGCCTGAACATCAGTCCTCTCTGGAAAGGACATCAGCAGGGGCAAGAAAACCAAGACATCCCAGTTCAAGATCTCCAGACAACAGAGGAATCTGAAAGAGCTTTTTCAAAGGGTAATTTACAAAAGGAAAGTATCCAATTAATATGGACAGGCCATTATAATAAAATAGTAGATAAACTCAACAAAAAGCAGGGGTTCTTAAAATGAAACTCTAGTCAGTGAAATGGAAAACTCAGAGAAGGGTTTCAGCAACAGATTGAACACGTCTTTAAAGAGAATTAGCGAAAGGGAAGCGGGGGCTGAAGAAACCATGCGGACAGTACACTGATTAAGAGATGCTTTCCAGGGGAAGGAAACATACAAGACGAGATGGAGTGCCACGTGGTGGCAGAAAGGAAGGCAGAGTTCCCAAATAAATCTGTGCTCCTGACGCCAAAAGGACGCAGGAGCCACTGGAACTGCTCTCAGAGGCCACTTTGGGGCCGTTTGAACAACAGAATAAAGGTGTGCTGAATAATAACTCAAAGCATGAAAGAAATCACCATGAAGCCAGACTTTACTGAAAAAAGTGTTGAATAAATTAACGTGGGAGAAGAGACAAATCCTCTTCCAGAAGAATTCCAGATGATGTATGTGGCCCTCCACCTTTCAGGAGGCAGAGCACAGCTCCTTCCTTCGACAGAGGAAATGCTAGCTCCACGGTGAGGAAAGCTGAAACGTGTGAGCTCAGCCAGGCGGTCAAGGTCAGTGTTGGCGGTGGTAAGACACACTAAGTGCAGGTGTCCCGTGCACGACTGCTGAGAATGGTCCTTCCCTTCCCCAAGTCCCAGAGCCCCAGTCTTAGTCGTGGGAAGCATCAGACAAGGCCCCACGGAGGGACCCTGGTCAGGACACATTGAAACGTTCAAGGCCATTAACAGCAAATAAAGTCTAAGACAGCATCACAGCCAAAAGGGGCCTATGTTAGCATGATGACCAAATGAAATAGAAAAACAAAACGGTCAAAACTAAGAAAATTTGAATGGATATGAAGTTAAAAAAAAAAAAGCATTTATTTTCCTAGTAGCGTATCTTAGTTAATTCAGGAAATAACTGAAGTAAAAAGAAAAGGACATGAAAGTATGAAATGCTCAGTGCAAAGCCAAAATAAGTCACCTACATGATGACTATCACGAACATAGGAAAGATAAGGCGAGAAACAAGCATGAACTGAGAATGTAGAAATAAAGTCTGGTTCTGTACAGTTCTGAATTTAAATGTCTGTGAGATATTCAAGCTAAACTGCAAAGCAAACAGGGCCACATGGAATCGGGTTCAGAGTCAGCGATGGCAAGCAGTGGGGTGAGAGAGATCAACAGGAAGTGAACCCACAACATGTTCCCAGAACACAAGCAATGAAAATTTAGGGGCTCGCCTTGGTGGAGCAGCGGTTAAGTGAATCATTTCTGAAGGACTCAAGTCACATACTCCTGGGTTTGAGTCCCAGATCTGGGAGGGAGAAAACCAGTGTAGACAACTAAATGGAAATTAAAAAAATTTTTTTTTAAAGTTACCTACATCAACAAAGACATGACGATGGCACTGAGCCCAGGAATAAAGGCTGCACGCAGCTTGGTCTCAGTTTGCAAAATTAAAAACGCAGATACCTTATCCCTATGATTGTGGGCGAGACAATGTGCTCATGGTGGGAACTCAAGAACTCAAGCAGGGAGCAGGAGGGACTGAGGCTTGAGGAGAGAAGAAGGGGGAGGAACTGCAGCTGTGGTATTTTATTGTTTTCAGTACAAATCTGAATCACATGGTAGAGTTGTAGCATTTGCTAACACAGATGCCTTGTACATTTTTCTCTATACCTCTGTATGTTTGAAATAGATAATAATGTAAAATTAACTACCTTTTCTGTAAATAATAGAAAAGCATGATTGACTATAAACCAAAATTAATCAGAATAAAAAACAAGAAAAAAAAACAGCAAGAGAAATCAAATATATAAATAAAAAGCGACTCTTTGGCGCATCCTAGTGGAGTAGGAGTAGTGGTTAAGTGGGCTGCCTCTGACTGGTATAGTCCACATGTATTCTAAGAACATGGGTTCATGTCCTGGGAGAACAACTAAATAAAATAAAGTGCTTCTTCCTCCTCGTGCTTCCTCCCTGCCTGCTTGTCCGCTTGCCTTCATTCCTGCCTGCATCTCTCCCTTTTTTTTTAAAAAAAAATAGCTGTTTAAGAGCAGTATTAAATATATAGAAGTAATCAACAGAAGAAACAGCTATGATTCCTAGGGAAATCTCTCTTCCCCTCCCCTATCCCCTGCCCTCCCCTTCCCTCCCCTTTCTTCCTCCCTCACTGTCTCATTCTTACCTATTTCTATTCCATGGGTTTTTAAACTTTGTTGAGATATTTGATTTGTTAAAGCAAATTAAATAATGAAGGGGAGTGAGAAAGAAAGGAAGGGAGGAGAGAAGGAGGGAGGAGGGTGAGAGGATAGAGGGGAGGAAGGGAGAAGGGAGGAAGGAGGGAGGAGGGAGGGAAGGAAGGGAGGGAGGAGAGAGAGGAGGGAAGAGAGAGGGA